>JAODJX010000109.1:22379134-22389239 GCA_026776945.1 Isichthys henryi
TATCCTAGGATAACAGAGATGACCGTCAACTTATCCTAGGATAACAGAGATGACCGTCAACTTATCCTAGGATAACAGAGATGACCGTCAACTTATCCTAGGATAACATCAAGAGAACTTCAAAAAGACGGGAAACATTAAGTGGTGTGAAGTGCCCTGCTAGAACAGTTCATAACAAGCTCAGGAAAAACCATTATCACTCAATAACTGATCTTTCTAAATATCAATACTTTTTGGCTGCACTTTATGAATATTACAACTGTTTACTTATATATGAAATATGTTATGCATAGAATAGATATTTATTCATACATCATGCATCTCACATATCTATACAAACTGATCTGTACAAATATCGATATTCTCTCCCTGTATATTACCGTTTATGAATACTACCTGCAATTCAGATTTCATATATTTATATTCTTATTTGTATGTTGCCTTATTGCATGCTGTCTATTGCACTTTGATGTAATATTTGTACCCACTGCCTGTTGCACCTCTCTATTATCACCATCCTTCATTAATGAGGAGCAGGGAAGATCCAGGCAGGAGTTTGCAAAAAACTTTATATTTTACACAGGCACATACTGAAAATTTTGCTGCGGTCTCAATTTTTTTCCAGAGCTATATATATTCTTGTAAACTAATAAATAGAATGATGATTTTTGCTATAAAACCAAAGTCATGGTTCAGATCATATCACAGATCATTTTTGCGATCAGCAAAAAATACAAGACAATATCTTTGCTTTGCATTCTAATTATAATTCTTTTCCAATTTCCATTAGAACACTAAAAGCAATGCAACTTTTTTGCATGCCGCCTTCATGCGAACACAGAACTGCTTTGTCAGTATTTTAATTGCAAATCTAAAAAATCCACAGATGACATCCATCATTCTCTTTTTCTGTCTTATGTCGAGATCATGACTTATGTTTCTTGCATAGCCAAAGTTATTTTCTTGAGATAACAAAATAAGTTAACTCGTGAAAACAAAAGTTGTAGTCATGCAAACAGCATTTGTCAAGAGAAAGAGAGAAGCCGATTCCACCAAAAATGTCATGCCAAATGCAATTGATTCCACGCAGTTTATTTAGTTGCATTCCCACTGAAAATTTAACGTTACCCCCCCCACATGCTATACATAAGGGGGTAATTCTCTCCCAATGTGAGAAAGGAATTTGAAGTCCTGAACACATGTGTTTGATGGACTTCCATGGCATCAAGATCTAGGGAATTTTTACTGTAAAATGTAACAGTGGCAGGAAAACTGTATTTCATATTATTTTGGTTAACCAGTGTGTTTGTGTGTGTGTGTATAGCATATACATATATATGTGTTAATCAAAAGAAGAATGTTGAGATACAGCAACTCCTGAAAGGTGCAGTTTAGAAACTGTGTGGATTTCACTAGCAGTTTTTATTGTGGGATAAACAGCCAGCTTCCGCCCCCCTTAGTGAAAAAATAGCCGGAAAATACCATCACAATACCATATACCATGTTATAACATGCACATAGTATGACAGTATAAGAAATTAAATACTGTCCAAGCACATAGCTAGGTTATTGCATGATAAATTTGTACTGTTTTAGGCAAATAAACCTGTCAACTGTCTAATAACCAGTACTGCACAATATTTTATCATCATTTTACTCACTTATGACAGTAGTAGGTTAACACCGCAGCTTTCACGGTATGTTGTACATAACTGGCTTAGAGGCACTGTGTAATGCTGGGCTGGGTCTGCGGTATAGCTAACTAATATCTGAATTTCTATAAATGATGAATCTGTTATACTATAAATAATCAAATGTCATTTTGAAAGGAGTTTCCCAGTCCTAATATTTATATTTATTGTATTCTACCATGCTGTGGTTCTTGTACATTTGTGTGCATGTTATATATGTATTTATTGTATATGTATTTATGTGTAGCACCATGGGTGGCCCAAGGGAAACTATTTGAATGCACCCTGTACTTGTATATGGATGTACTGACAATGAAGTACTCTTGAGAACTCATACATGTATCCCGATAATCATTATGACTACAAGCAGCAAGCAGAGCTGCAGACCAGCTAAAATGCGGTGGTAATTTGTTTTATTTTAGTGATAAACACCTTACACACCTTCTCGGGATATCCTGTATTCCTATTTATGCAGCTGTACAGATTTGCTGTCTGATTTTAGAAAGTGACGTGTTACAAAAGAAACTGTTTAAGACACCAAGGAAAATACATCAAAATATAAAGACATATTAGCTTAAGAAACGGCAACGAGACGTTACAAGATATAATTGTTTTTTTAAAGGAAACTAGGTGACACCCAGGTCTTGGACTATTAGTTACTGGTAAACTTACATTGAACACTTGGAATTAATCCTACACAAAGAGACAGTGAAGACCACAAAATAAACATGCAAGTATACTGACAATTATTGAATGCCAAAGCTGAATAATGTGATTTGCACGAAAACGCATACGAGGCTAGACAGATAAACAGAAACCCATGCTTTTAGGCCTGAGCTCTGTTGCTGTCGCTGTCGCTAGGAAGCGAATTAGCATGGTACCAATAAAAGTAAAAATTATAAAGTTTTTATAAAGAAAACAAAAATTACCTGATATCTCAATAGCTCGCCGACATCCATGATCACTCAAACAATTAACGTGAATGGGTCGTTTTTGCTTTGTATACAAAATTCGAAAAAGACAACTCCTGCCGGTTAATTAAATTCCGAATAACTACCACCGTAAAGCGTTTCGCTGTCGTAAAATCACTGTTGCAAAAATTCTTACCAGAAGACGCATTGGGGACATGTATTTACGTCACTTCCTCGCCGGAACCACCCCCTCCAGTTAGACTGAGTGGTTAAACGAGCTGGTGTGTGGATCCTTTTAGGTGGGGAAACTGCGACACAATTGTCTGGTTAAATTAAAAGCAGTTGGACTCGATAGGGATCAGTGCAACTTAGCAAAGGACCAGTGGGCCATACACATTGATATGTGGCCAGGAATCGGATTTTCTGACATTTATTTACCCCTCATCATTTTGCATGTCATTGCAGTCAGACTGCGCGTTCAATTTCTTTGTACTGTGCACCGGGCTGAACGAGGCTGAATTAAGTTAGTTAAATATACATAATGCGTGTTTTGCCGTAATGAGATGAATTTATCTTGACAATGTTATAAGTCTGTAAGAAACCTCAATACTGTCTGATATTGTTATAACTATATACTTCCTATATCCTGAGTATGACGGCATTTTACTGCGTAGACACTCCTCACTTAACGACCGAGTTCTGTTGCTATGACCACGTCGTTAAGCGAATTGGTCGATAAGCGAGAAGCCGCCCCTTAACGATATTTCAGGCATACACACAGGTAGTGGGCTTGTCTCAATCATCTTTAGATGTTGTTTTAATGCCACTTATGCACCATTTATATCATTTTAGTGTATTTATAAATGTTTATACAGTAGTGTACTGTATACTGTAATTGTTGTGTTGACCCGCTACATGTTTTCTCCGTATATGACAGGTGATCATCTGTGAGTGAGACAAAACACAGGAAAGACATGAAATATCTCTTAACAAGCATAGCACAACAAGCTGGTCGATAAGTGCTAAGGTTAATCATCAACGGAATCAAAAATGATACGCTAACACATGTAGACTTGTATCGGGAATTATGATCATTGCAATCTGATGAATCACTGTTAGCTAACACAGTGCATAGAGGATGAATGTCACTTGTACAAATTAAGATATGAAACAAGTAAAAAAAAAAAAAAAACAGTCATTGCTTTCGAAGACTTAAGAAAAGTATAAGACACAGGAGAACTTTAAGCTTGCTACTGTAAGTTAGCTGCCCAAAGTACATAGCATATGCATCAAACTAAAGGTAACGGTTCGAAATAAAAGTCGATCTCAAGTTCGATGTCAACTGATATGATATATCAAAATAAAGTTCAATTACTGCCTTCCTTCGCTGACCCAAATAAATTAGATGGCAGAACAAACAACAGAACAGAAACATCGTACTGCTGTTTCCAGGACCAAAGTTCTTCTACTGTAATACAAGTCTAAAGCCGACTGGTCCTAAGTCAAGGCGGTAGTTAGACAGGCAGGCCGTGAGGAGTATCTGTATAGTTATAAATAATGGCCTATGAAATTGGTACTTCTTCCACAGCTCCCCCTACAGGGGAATAAGAGCAGCCAGTGGTAAGACATTCGGTGGTAGGGCTGCACGGAATCAGAACGCGTTTATATGGCACATTTTTAATAATTACCAGGGCTAGGTTTCTCGATAACAGGGACTCTTAGCATCTTACAAAGACTTAAAAGATTTGCCTTATTAAAGTTGTTTACTTTTTTACATGTGGTCCCCAAACAATCCCTTAAGACATTTATTAAGGGAGAGCATCTATAAGTACAATGCTACCAGGCGCTGTCCATGGTGATGGTGCAGGTTTGGTTGACATCAGTGCCTCGAGAATTGATCATTCCCTTCATGCCATGACTGCCTGACTGCATTATGAGAGAAAGTCCTCATGCCCTCACACCAGGTCATCCTTGTCCCCCAACCCTCCCAACTCTGCAGCCTCCTCCCATGCCAGTAGTGGCACAGCTTCTCCAATAGCCCTGGCACCACTGACATCTCACCCTTCCACAAGGTCACTAGACTCCACTGCATTCTCACGGCACTGACTAGCTAGGCGTCATGGCTGGAGCAGTTGACGATCCGTCCAGTGCGATTGCAGTGAGGAGCTGGTGAGTGTTAAGAAAGAGAAGCTAGTGGTGCTGCAGAGGACAGAGAGAAAAGTATAAGAGGCCAACATCTTGGCGCAGGCCACGCTGGAGGTGAAAAGGGCAAAGCTGGATATCATGCGGTGACAACATGCGCTAGCTGAGGCTGAATTGCAGAGGCCAGACATTACAGTGCTCATCATACTGCCATGTCAGCGTAAGCCTAATGATGGTGGTAAATGCACTCCAAACATGTACATAAGCATTGATTTTCAGCCTGTTTCTGATCATGTTACAGATGCTGAGCAGTCACAGGACCCTTGACATGGAAGTGTCTCATTTCCATAGCAACACATGGCAAAATTTCTAAGTTTCAAGTCAACAGTATGTTTAATTTGTTGCAATACAAACTTGTGTGCACCAATACCTCTGTATGTTGTTGACCTTGGGATGACCAATGCCAATGGGAGTTGCTAAAGCCCTTTTACTGGGACACGTGCCCCAGTGCAATCTTACAGTTTATATTTGGCAGTTGGGTAATTTAGATTGATAATATTAGGAAATTAATGGATGCTGTCTAAATCACAATGTGAAAGCAACACAGTCTAATCCAAAATATAAGGTGAGGCGTGCACCTTGTGGTGTGGATTCCTACAGCCTGCCTGCACATTACTGTCTGTGCACAGCAGTGGTAATATCACTGGGTTACGCAAATGAAGTTTACATAGCACATGTCATACACACAGCAGGCATTCAAGGACAAAATGTGATTTAATTAATGGGGGGTCTATGCCCCAGTAAAGCTGTATGTCTAGCAACTCCTCTGTCAACGGCACCCAGAAGAAATGTCACTTTATTGTCTTAACATAAGAAAATGTCCACTGTGCTACATTGACCACTAGGGACTATTCCAGGGTGTTTGGTGGGCAGATATAATTCACTTGTCAATGTCAGTGAACCTGCAGTGTGGACTCCTCTCAGCCTCACAATTCGAAATATTTATATACTTTGACTTTGGCACATTTGATATGTGTGTGTGTTCTGCTGCTTGGACATTTACTTGGAATTAATTGAGTTAGGAATAAGAATGTTCCAGTGGGATGTATGAGCTATTAAGCGATTGGAAAAGGTGAAGAAAAAGGTAGAGTGTAGAGAAATCATAGGCATGAAATGGAAATGTAGCTGAAAGATGAACACAGGCATTGGCAAGATGCAAAAAACCAACGTGGGACTGAATTACTGGCAGGGATTAAATGTGTAGGGGATGGAACAGTCCAGAAAAGGGCTAATGTCATGTGATTGGTGACTAAGCAGGAGGGAAAGGAGAAGAAATTCATCATCCAAAAGTTGTTTGAATGAGTTGGCACCTTGCTTCACTGCTGGCATCGTGAAGGGCGGCTCACTGTTCAGGGGGGTTGTGGACACCGCTGTCTCCCTCCTCTGGCAAAGGTGCACCTGTGCCAACTGCGAAATTGTGCAGTACGGCCATAACAACTGTTACTGTACAGCACCTGCTTGGTCTACATCTCAACCCTCCTGTCAATTTATACAGGCACCCAAAAGGCAGTTTCCACTGGTCAATCACCCATTCAATTATGTTGCGGGTGCTGGAGTGAGTGGTGTTATGATCCTCTTCAGCCTGTGTCACAGGATTGGCAACTGGAGTGAGAAGATGCCATTGGAAGGGGTAGTTGCTGTGTCCAAGAAACACAATCTTACTGAAGATCCCTCGTTCGGCATCTGCACCCACTTCTGAATTAACCCACACAAAGCTATTGTGGATGCTGTCTAGACACTTTTCCACCACATCTAGGATTTTGCCCCTGTGGTCTACCACCACCTGGACATTGATGACTGAAAACCCTTTCTGGGAAATGAAGGCCTGATCCATTACAGATGGCAATGGGAATAGGCATGCTGTCCACTATACCTAGGACTTGGGGGATACCTGCCATCGCTTGGAATCCTAGGTCCATTTCCATGATTTCATGTCTTGTTAAGAGTAGACTGATGTGATCTCTCATATGACATAGAAGGATGTTGGTAACTTCTTCAACGCACCACCACACAGTGGTCTTGCTCAGCCCATACCCATCTCCAACTACCTCCAAGAAGGTCCTTGCCACATAGAAGCACAGAGCCACCAGAAGATGGATTTCAGACTGAGAGTGTGGTTACATCGAGTTGTACTGGTAAGTCTCAGGGCCACAACAGCTAAGAGTTACTTTATTTGCTGTCACAGGAGGCGAGACTTCTTGAGCAGTTCTGCATTGGACATAGTGTCCAGAGACAGAAGTTTTGCAGATGAAATGATTTATAGCTGATAAAATGTTTAGTACCACTACATATGTCGCTGCCATGACCTGGCCCCATGACAGTTCGCTATATATTGCCTCCCGCCCATTTAGCCTCTGATTGTTTGCCAGCTTTTACCATTTTGGCAAATATATTTTAAAAGGCAATTACTCAATAAAGTGCAACGTGCATCCTGTGCAATGCACAAATTTATTTTTTTACATGAAAACAATCCCATTAATGTTGGGGTGTGCTGCCTGGAGACCTCAATCGATCAAGATGTCCAGCACACCCTGCTACATTTGACGTCGCCACTACCCATGACGTCCTTGCATCCAGCTCGCCGTTCTGCCTGTGCCATCTTCCATGCATGTCCGGGTGCCTTACTTCTGGTTGCCTGGCGATCTGAAGGATTGCCAACACCAGCTTATCATCACCTCCCTGCTCCCTGGTTGTGACTCGAATCTTATGACTTCTGTGTGCTCAGGCCAGGAGAATGGGCTCCCCCTTTGAGTCTGGTCCCTCCCAAGGTTTCTTCTAGGGAGTTTTTCCTTGCCACTGTCGCCTATGGCTTACTCACTGGGGGCTTTGGGTGCGGATGCTGTAAAGCGCTTTGAGACGATGTAATGTTGTGATAATGCGCTATACAAAAATAAATTTGTTTGTTTGTTTGTTGTTTGTATTGTTGTTAACATTAGCATATGTATCGTTGTTATTAGCCAGCTATAACTGTTGAATTATTAGGAGTGCATTGCGTTGCAACTTGAGATGTAACTGATTGAATCTGCTAACTGTAGAGCTGTGTGCTCCTAACAGTGGGGGGTCACTAGCGGTATGAGCTGACAACATCGATAAGAGACGGCTAAGAGTGGCTCAGACCAACCTTACAAAAGTATAAAAGGTATACTTAACTAAGGACATATTGGGGACCACGTCGGAACGTTAAAGTATAGCTTAAGGTAGAACTTGAGAATGATGAAACATTAAGAAGGCTTCGGGAAACTTACCCCTGGGCTTTAGATGAAGGGCGCATCCTTATGTTTAATAAATGTGTCAGACTTTGAACTGCAAAACCGGTACACAGCCAACATCTTTTCTTTTTTTTTTTTTTTACCTTGTTTATCCACAATATCTCATCTTTTAAAAGATGTTCTGACTGTTGAGCTGTCCCTTTCTTCACTACCTCTTCAGTGCTTGTCGCTTCAGTGTTATACCAAAACATTTCTGGTATTGTGTGCATTAACACAATTTAAAAAATAATAAAGTGTTATTATTTAAAAATTAATCGCATACATTAACACGTTGACTTTGATAGCCCTGGTATAGAGCCCTTTGTCTGTCTGGCTTCTGCTTTCCTTTAATAAACCTCAATGCATCCTTGCTTTCGTCCTAGTTCCATCTGCTCTACAAGCTTACCCATTGCTTTCTGTGAGTTTGTGTTATGTTCCTTGTTCTGGGCTGTGGCTTGGTTCTGTTTTAAACCTTCCCTTCGCATTTGCACACTGTCGCTTCAGATTCCTGCTACTCAGTCCATGCACATCATGACAAAAGTGTTCCTTTATTGAAACTCATTACTGCTTCCTCATTAATCAGCACTGTTTAGCAAAATTATTAACTTGTTTTGCAATCCCGGAAGGGGCCTCCTTTTACAAGAGCCTGATATTCCCTTAATGACATTTTCTCCCCCATTGTGCTGAAATTATGGGTGAAATTATTTTAATATGATTTCACACAAGCTTTGAGTTCTGATTAAGGTAATCCGCAGAGGTAGCTCCACCATGCTTTCTTGCCTGCAAATCCCCATTTCTTCAGTCACTGCAGTCAGAGGATTTCAGCCTTCCTTTTAGATGTATTAACATATCTAGACTGAAGTAATATCAACAAGTTGCTGAAATCACTTGTTCAGCCTGACCAGCAGGCAGATTTATACCCAGGACTGAAATTTTAATCATCAGAGGGGTTCGTGTCTTTTTTTGAGCCTTTTATATTTTTATTTTTTAATTTACAGTTACTAACTTGCATTCTGCTATTACCTTAGCTACTTTGTGCACAAAAAGAATGAATAACAGACAAAGTGCAAACACATGCTCTCATCACATGGCCCAGAAAAAGGAGAAAAATGCTAAAGCTTCAAGGGACAATGTACGTAATGGTTTTCCTCTGTGTGATGTATCGTAATTATTTTCTGACTGTGGGAAGAGGGAAAGCAAGGTGTTTGTAGAAATAAAGCTAGGAGAGGCGAATGAATATCATTTATGAACATGTTTAGAAAAGTACAAGTCTTTGTGCACAGATTTATAAATTGATGAATGAAGTGACATTGGGGGATTTTTACCAGTAATTCTTAACTAGTAGTTTAATATTTACTTATATTGTATTACATTAGCAGATGTGCACCTTTTTGTCATTGACTTAAGTCTGGGGTTTACGTGGGCTTAGGCCAGATAGACACTTTGAGCAAAGAAACACCAAACTATGGCTGTGTTGCATGGAAATGACTTATATGTGTCTTCCACTGACATAAGTGCTTTTAATTGCATTTTCATTATGTGCTCTGGAGGGCTGTGTTAAGTCTCTACATGGCCGAACATGTAACAAAATAAAACATTTTTCCATTTATTATACATTTATAAAAAAGTTATAATCCAAAATGCCTGTGGATAATTCTATACAAATTTTATAACACAACAGTATATAGAGATATATCAGTATATACAAATATATTACCATTAGGCTAAGTTCTGCCTTGTTAACATGTCTCATAGGGGAATCAATTAGGCTAAACAACTCATCAATTAAAAAATAACTGCTACATTTAAAATGTGTAAAAATAGGTTTGACAGAAGTAGATGTAGCGTGTCCTCGCAGTCCTCAAACTGTTCAAACTTTGTAGAGGCATTTTTTTTTGGTGCCACACTGGAAATGATTAAATTTTGAAACATCCATCCATCCATTTTCACACTCACACACCATTCACTCTCACATGCACACCTATGGACAATTTAGCAACTCCAATTAGTCTCAGCATGTTTTTGGACTGTGGGGGGAAACCGGAGTACCCGG
>JAODJX010000109.1:22409839-22430038 GCA_026776945.1 Isichthys henryi
CCTGCCTCGTGCCCATTGCTTCCGGGATAGACTCTGGACCCCCCGCGACCCAGTAAGGATAAGCGGTTTGGAAAATGGATGGATGGATGGATGGATGGATGTACCGTTTCTACATCTGACATTCACTCAAATGTGACAGAAAGGAGGAGAAAAACATCAAGCATGAATAAATGTATGTTCACAATCATCTGTCTTTTAATTTAAATGTTTGTAAAGCCACCTTCAACTTAAAAGGAGGTCAAAGTATACATTCTGCCATACACATTATGTGAATCACTCCCATTCTCACCAAGTATTACAGTGTCCATTTGATTTCTAAATATGATGGATCAGTAGTAATAAAAACTAAACATGATGATTAAGCCCCTTGTTCAAACTTCATTCAAGGCTGGATCAACTTTGAACACAACCGCAGTAGCAGTGATTGGTTATGCAAGAATTCCAAGTCCCCGTTTATACAACTTCCATGTTTTCTTTCTCTCTTCTGCTCCACCATATCATTACTCATTCATTTTGCCATCATTTCCAAGGGTTGTCTCAGGAAGAGCAGGCTACTGTACACCTTTATCTGAACCTAACAGCTGTGTCCCAGTTATTGAGCAGAGGATCTGTCAGTGGGAATTTAGTTTGAGGTATTTAGAATTAGATTTAACATCTATCATTTCCGTGGGCTGAACGGTTTTGTGTGAGATCCTGGAAAGGGTAATTTGTCACCAGGCACCTGTCTGTCTTGGCTCAATAGCTCATCAGTCAGGTGTGCAGTGCCGTTTAGGGTAACAAAGGGAGGCCACAAGCGTAAAACTGCTGGAGGACAACTGCCAATGGCAGGGAAATAAGCCTCAGATGCCCCCTGCAGTAGCACACCAAAGAATGACAGAACCAGTGAAAGGATTCCTCAGACTCTGGGTAGAATTACGGAAAGATCCCAGTCACAGTGGTCAGTTTGTCAGGAGTTGTGGGGATCATATTAAATTTGTTTAAAGAGACATTTGGGGAAAGGAGACACACCAAAAATAAGTTTTAGGGGCTTTTTTGTTGGCAGTATGAGAACTGAGCTCAAAATGAGCCATGTTTCCTTACAGGGAATAAAGTTGGCAGGAAATACACAGTGGGGCTTGAGGAGTGGTTAATGTGCTAATGCATCCATCCATCCATCCATCCATCCATCCGTCCATCCGTCCATCCATTTTCCATATGATTTACTGAATCCAGGATCAGAGTGAGCCTGGAGACAATACTAGTCAATTGTCAGTCACAAGTTAGGGGATGCCCTGGATGGGATGCCAGTCCAGTACAGAATATCCACTCACCAACTATTCTGCAAACTGGTCATGCTCGAATCTTTGTAGAAGTTTCTTTTACGATGAGTTTTTCCCCGGCGCTACCTGCGTCATTTTTTCCCTGTACTCATTCACGATTTGCAGCTGCATGGCTGTGGAAGCCCATTCCATAAATAAAGTGTTTCACACGCTACCTGAACATGGATGCCGTGTAAAAGTTTCCTGTCCGCATGATCTTCTTTGTTTACTACTTCATTACAGTGACAGCAGTATGAGCTCCTTCTAGGCTTTCAGTGGTCAACATTACAATATTTATTTGATCTCCAAATCAGACGATTGACTGATGATTGTAACTAATTCCATGCATATACTGCAAATAAGATCATTCATTTTCATTAATTACAGGATCATAAAATGCTGTGTCTCATTCTAAACCAATATATGGCACAATTTGTCATATTTTCCGACTGCACAATCAATGCGTCACTGCAAATTTTATCATTGTGGGGGCTGGCTTCCGTTATCTCTTTAGATGGAAAGCAGTAACTGTCATGACCTGCGCATCCAGTCCTCATGTGTGCCACGCCCCCTGATCATCCATGTGTGCTTCCCCGATTGTGATCACCTGTTTCCTGTTATTTCGGCTTGTCTTGTGTATTTAGTCTGCGTCCGAGTTAGTTTCCCCCGTCATTGATGTTCGTCGCTATCTGCCCTGTGTCTTCCTTAAATAACCCCTCGTATCCCGCATTCTCGCCTGCCTGCCTCATCCTTCCCACCTGCTCGCCTGACCCTGGACGTTATAGTAACTCTAGTCATTATTGATAATTAGATCAATGAAGGTGTCCAAACCATTTACCCACTGAAAACATTTGGCACATCATGAAACAAAAAACACGAGAAAGGACTGCTGAGCAGCTGAAATCCTATATCAAAGATACAAAGTGTTGTTTAAAGAAGAGATGATGCAACACAGTGGTCAACTTACCCCAGTCCCAAGTTTTCTTTTAAATGTGTTGCTTCTATCAAATTCAAATTGAGCATATATTTGTCATAAAGCAAAATATCTCAGGTTCAACATTTGATATGTTGTCTCTGTTTTGAATTAAATATGATTTGTAAATCTTTGCATTCTGTTTTTATTTACATTTCACACAGCATCCCATAATGAAGTAAAGAGCTTATACTGTATTGTGTAATGGTTTGCCAGTCTATGAGTTACAACTTTTTACAACTATATGAATCTCGGCTGAAGACCCGTTACTTGAATTTAGCTTATCGAACTGAAACATCATAGGTGCAGATTTCAGTCTGCCATCCATCACGGGCTGGTGTGAAGAACTGACTCATTGATGGACTTTTGGCCTAATATGCCACCATCCACTGACATCTTTAAAGTTACATTGTGAGCCGTTCAGAATGATGGCAGAATAGGGGAGCACATGACATAATGGAAGAGAGCAGAAGTGAATATTTACCACATGGTTGCTGTATCTGGTGAGCTAGTTAGCATCCAGAATGCAGTAGGACATGTACTGCACAACCTTCTGAACTACCAGCTGCAGACGCAAGAAGACAAACACCAAGTTTTCACTTAACCTCACGAGCTTAGTAAATGGACAAAAAATGCTGAAGGCTGCCAAATCTGTCATAAACCCAGCACAAGTGAACCATCTGAGCCTTAAATATCTGGGTGAGCAGCAGAGAACCCTTACCTTGAAGCCTGTGACTGACTGTACTGTCACTGAATACAGGGACAAGCCCTTCACAACAAAAAACAGATTGTCGTACTGATTGGAAGAACAAGAAAGTTTTAATATCAGACTTAAAGAGCACAGAGGAGAAAACACTCACATCTGGACTCAGCTGAGTCATTTCTCAGGTGTTCTTCACCCAGAGCACAACTTCATTTCCACAAAGGCTGGTATGATGTTCCAGTGAATCCTTAATAACCTAATGAAATACAATATATTTTCAAGTAAATAAAAACCTGCTTAGAAATGGCACATCCATAATTCAATTTTTATATCACTAGATGACAGACATATCTTAGTGCAGTGTCTGCTTTTAATTTAAATAGAATATTGTACCAGCATATCATTGCTCAGCTTGTAATGGCTGTGGAAGGTCATGCTTCCCGTTGTTGCCAGACATCTGACGGACTGGCAGTATTAGACAGAAGAAAGTGATAGCCAGACAAGACCTTCAGACAGCTTTTAGGTAAATGCAGTCTGTGGCGGCCCTCCATTCATTCATTACTATGGGGAAAACTCTAATCCCAACATGACAACCTTAACCCCTACCCAGCCCTAACCTTACCCATAAGTAACCAAACGAAATACAGTACTTTTTGGAGACTTTTGGGATTTTTGCATATTTGATTGCATTTGCAGATCTTTGTAGGGACCTGAAAAATGGTCCCTACAATGTAAAAAACAGCAGAGAATGCTTCATTTGTCTCTGTCAGGGTAACCACAGGGTCTCCTTCTCGTTGGGTTAAGTCTGGTAACCACTGGTGCACCTCCCCCCATCCTTAACAATTCTTATAGCCCCACACAGCTGAACACTATAGTGACACCTGTCCCCGGGCTCACTATATTCAATATCACCCTCCCTATCTTTAGGAGCATTCAGAGAGGCTATAAACCTCATATTTTAGGGTCAGGGCTACCATTGAGAGGTTAGTCATCAGGACTACTCTTCAGAGTCCAACAGCCTATGGTCACACATCCAGAATTCCTCTACTTGTTTGGCAGGAACTGTCATGTTTTCCAAAGTGGACCTTGTTAAGGGCTGAAATCAGGTCCCAGTGCATCCCCAGGACATTCCTAAAGGATGACTATTATATTTATATAGCACTTTTCAAGAGACCCACAGTGCTCCATAGAATCAATGAATAGTGACTTCAACCACCACCACTAACACCCACCTGGCTACACCAACACCTCTTCCAACAACAACCCAGCTTTCCTAGTTGGTTTCCCATCCAAAGAATGACTAGGCACAAACCTGCTTAACATCAGAAGGATTACCTGGTCTGAGCTGCTGACAACACTGGCATCACCACAATTTTTGGTCTGTTTGAGTTTTTCCAAGATGCCTTTTGGGCTGAAGGACGCGACTCAAACTTTTCAGCGTTTGATGGACAGTGGTGTGCAGAACATGCCTTTCCTGTTTGTATATTTAGACAATATCTTTGGATGAGCATTTAAGGCATTTCTGGGCATTTCCCTTCTGTTGATGTTTTTCAGGTACCTCTGACCGAGAAGGTTTTTCTGCCACTGGTCATGGTCAAATCTTTGCAGAAGTTTCTTTCACCATAAGTTTTTCCCCGGGGCTACCTGCATCATTTCCCCCCTGTACTGTGTGCTTAATGGTGTTTCATCCAAAACAGGAGTCAAGTGGACTGCAGAGTCAAGGATTTTGCAATGTTAAATTGGCCTTGATGAATGTTATGTTGCTGGCCCACCCCTTGCTGGATGCTCCCATCGTCGTCACTGTGCTAATTAATGGAGTGTGGCAGCCTTTTTCAGTTGCCTGCTCTGCCTGAATGAACGAAACTACAGCAATTTTGACTAAGTTCCTTAACCTGTACTTGGCAGCGTGCCACTTCCATTTTCTGTTGGTAGGGTGCCCGTTTATCACTTTTGTGGATCACAAACTGTTGGTGGCTGTGTTGGTGGCGGTCTGCTCGTCAACAGTGTCACCTGGCATTTATTTCTGAGTTAACGAGAGACATCTGTGATTGGTTCTGTCCACCTTGGCATAGATTATGCCCTAATGGCAGCTGACCAGGCCTCTTATATCGAGATCCAAGAGCAGCACCTGTTGTGGGTGCCTGGTGATTTTCTCCCCAGTGGATCGGTTCTTTGGTCCAATTTTTACTATAATATTTTTACTATAAAAACCAGAAAATTAATTAACAAAAATTATTATTTAGGAGGCTTGTGAACAAACCAATTGAATTTCAGTGCTTTCTTATGGGGAAAATTGCCTTGGTTCACTTACAAATTGGTTCGCGACCACTCTCCTGGAATGGATTGTGTTCGTGAACCGCAGGCACCACTGTAAAACCATTTAATAATCAGTTATTTAGCTAACAGCTTGTGGTATTGCTGTAAGTTTCGAGCTTTGTTATATACTGGTAACAATGTGACATTACCAGTAATGAAATTCTTGATCTCAGGGCCACCTCAACGTTTACACAGAAACTAAAATAGATCGACATAAAAAATTAAATAATAGTATATTATGTGGGTGCACGTTGGGTGGGTATAAGTATAAAATGAAAAATATTAAATATATAAGGAAAATATCATTAAAAAAACTGACTAGTGCCGTGTGACGTAAACAGTAAGTCTGAGCAATGTGGGGTCAGGGTGCCCCTTGTGGTACATTTGCGCCATGTGTAATTGTAATGAATGTGTGTGAATGTCAGTATCTGCAGTTCAATAGCCTGATGGTCTCTAAACCTACTGGTTCGGGTTTGGATGCTCAGAAATACTGCCCATCCCTGACAATTGTACAAGCAACAGGCTTGTTTGATTGGGAGAAGTGCACATGGGGGATGCTTTCAGGAACAAAAACACAGGAAACATAAAACTAAACAAACTTTAAAGAAATAACTCAAAAGGAAGTAAATACATCCGCCCCGAGTCTCTGGCATAGCCAGGAGAAGAGAGGTAGCAAACAAAGGAGGCTTTTCTCTACAGCCCCACCTGCCTTCAGTGTTCAGTAACTATTAGTGATGGCAGGCTTGACACTGAAGACTGAATGGGTTTTAAAACATTCAAAACCTACACACTTCCATCCATGCATGCAGAGGGTGGTCATTTCAAATCGGCAAGGTAACAATCATGTGATCATCAGCATGATATATAACAAATCCTTAAAAAAGTTAGTGAAATGATACTCAAGGTCTTCGATGCCAGTGACCGCAGGTCCAACATTAATGAGGGAAACCGTTTCCTGATGTACTTTCATGCGCAAAGAAAGACACACAGAGAGTTACAGACTGACAGATAGGGTTACACAGATATTTTCAGAGATTGGAGATGGGAGGAATGAGAAGGAGAGTGAGAGAAAGAGAGGTCTAGGTCAAAGGCATGGGAGCATTTTGACTTAAGTACCCCAGATGAGGTGCTGTGCAGGCTTTGATCTTCCTCACTAAGGTACTGAAACAAAATTTTTTCAGTGAGACATCTGAACACCATGCATTTGCTGGGTGATGCATTGGTGATGGTTGTACTGCTGCCATAACTAATGCTGCTCCAGAGAGGCCTGGTGCTACACAGCCATGTAGCCATGTAAGTAAACTACGATGTAAGGATATAAGCTTTTAAAAAGCAGTTTTTTGTTGCTGATGAAATGAGGGTGTTGAGAAAGAAAATGTGTAATATATCTTTTCTACTTTTATACTCAGTGACAAAAACAGAACCACCCAGAATTAATGGTCAGATTTTGGTGTAATTTGGTACACGTGCAGACCAGCAATGAGTATGTAAATGATTCGATTTGCAATCATTCAAATTCACTCTCAAATGGTGAACACACTACATTTTATTTGTTAGCAAAGAATACTGCATGTATGTTTTGTAAATCTTAAGTAACATTAATCTCAGTGTGTGCAAAAACTTTTGACTAGGAATGTACCTTAATATTACATACAGTACATAAACAATATTTTAAAGACCACACCAATATCAGTGTAAATACTAAAATGTCTTTCTTCTTTCTATATTGCCGTGTTATTCTATTGGTTAGGATCCTGCAGTATGAAGTGTCTTCAGAGGCTGGCATGCAAAATCCTACAGCAGCTTCACTGGGGCAAAAGCTGCTGGAAAACATAAGGGTGAAGCTGTCACCTGGTTATATCCTAGATTTAAATTGCTCGCCTTTGGCAACCCAACCCATCAAAAGGTATTTATTCATGATATGCTGCTTATATTTCCTTGCTGCTTTCATGTTGTGATGTTTGTGTACGGTGAAGGCAACGACAAGTTTCCACAAGTGTGCATAATAAACAATCTTATCTTAAAACACAAGACTCTGGGGTACGTCATTTCAAAGTATGCCAGACTCATTAGACCTCTACCACCCACAACACCACCATCACCACCAGCAGGACAAGCAACACAAGATCTCACACCCGGTACAAGTTCTCAGTTAGACCATTCCAACATGTATTATTTTAAATTCCCGCTTATGAATAAATGAATAAATGTAAACTATTTCATCATTATTGTACAGGCCAGGTTTGCTGTTTGCAATACTCCAAATATGACAATAACATCCTCAATGTAGAGACCACATACCAATAACAATATCAGGTAAATAACCCATCATTTGCCGGAAGTAAACACAACAGTAATTTTGCATATTGTATTTTTTATACTTAGTAAAAACACAATGGCTTTAGTGTTTGCGTATTCTCATAATCCTATTGCGCAGACAGGAAAAGCTGGACAATGCTGTGGCAGATTATTAAAGATGTTCAGTCATTCTCCATAGTCAATGATGAAGGGCTTAGGACCTGTGTCAATCTATAAGAGCTAATCTGCATCATTCCTGCTACTGTGTCTCACATATCACAAAATGCACGTTTTACCATGTTATCCCATTACAACCGGAATGCTGTTTTCATCACGGAAAACATGCACCATTACAGCCACATAATATTATATATAGGTAAGAAGGTTGCAAAGAGCATGGTGTAAAGCCAAGTACAAAGGCAGTAAGCAGAAGGCCAAGGCTGAGGTGACCAAGACAGAGTCAGTCAGTCTAACAGCAGAAGAGGACATCAATACACACTGCAACTGCCACTGCAGAGGTTCAGAGGTAAATCCATTATATTACAAGAGAATTAACTAAATGACAAATGTTATGCATAAATTTAACACAAGTATCTCTGGTTGTAGGTATGAAACAACAATGAATTCAAAGGTCATGGGAGCCATCATTAGACAAGGACATTCCTCAAACAAAACAGAAATGTCCCTTTTTTCGGCAACAAAAATACTAATTTTACAGCTCAACAATAAGAGCGCATCCATCAGACAATCACTCCACGACCCATTTTAGAGTAATCTGTGAATACATCACACCCCAGCAATACTATGGCACCCCACCCCATCTGCCTTACCTGATGATACAACAACACAGGCACATAACAAGGACAGACAAAAAAAAATTATATTTAAGATCACCTTCCTACTTCTGACACACACGATCCTCCGTGAAGTTGTATGACATTAGGGAATGATCGGAGCAGGTGTGATGCCATGGTAACCACATACCAGACCCAAGGGAACTCTCAGTTTTAGCAGGTCAACACGTTAAAGATTACTGGTGACACTAAAAAGGATCCAGCCCTAATTCAAATACCTATCACAAGAACCCCACCCCCCGGCTCAATATCTTCATCCATCCATTCTCTGTAACCGTTTATTCAGGGTCATAGGGGGGTCTGGAGCCTATAGGCAAGGACCAACGCAGGATGGGGCACCAACCCATCACAGGGCACACACACCATTCACACCGATGGGCAATTTGGTAACTCCAATTAACCTCGGCATGTTTTTGGACGGGGTGGGGGGTGGGGGGGCGGACTGGAGTACTTGAAGGAACCCCCAGAACAACACAGTTAGAACATGCAAACTATACACTTGCAGCCATGGGGAAGACTCAAACCCTACTACTAAAATATTATCAAATATAATCAAAATTAAAAACAAAATAAAAAATATTATGTTTCTTTGAAGTTTCTCAGAAATTTTTTTCTGAGAGCTTTGCAAGTAAAAACAAATACAACAGGTGTTATTATGCAATTATTTTAAAAGGGTGGAACAGAAAGTCAAACAACAAATAACTGCAAACAGGGAAATGAAACCTTGAAGCCAACAATAAAATTTATCAACTGGGGCAATGGGGTGGGGGGGATTGCCAGTTGGTGACCACTGTGTTACACTCAAGTGATTCCCTGCACTGTCTGTACTGTTGTCCCTCTAAGGCTCACCATCGCACATACCACTCTGCCCAAGTTCACTGGATCCACACACCAGGGATTGCCTCTTTGTAGGTTGTTGCTCTCTTTCAGAATAATTTGGAAATGATTCAAGTACATCTCCAGGATCTCACTTTCATACGGCTTTCAAAAAAACGCGGGAAATTAATGCCAGCCCAATCGGTTAATACTTGTCCATACTGCACTCTCCAGTGATTTTGGCTGTTCCACCTTCACCTGACCAAACACTGAAGACCTGGATGCCACGTTCTGTAGAGGAAGTGTATTTGGATGAAAAGTGGGCTACACTGTGTCATTTGTGGGGTTAACAAACATATGACATGAAAGTCAATTGCAGTGACAGTACCATGACAAATCCCTTGCTGATAATCCCTGGAACAGTACAAACAGTCTCTTAGTGTCCATTTTCTTTCACCAGGGGTTGTAGAGCAGGAGGAAGCTCCCCAGATCATAGCTGATAGAAGAGGAACTGCATGATTGAGTGAGAAACACAGTATATGAAGCAGCACCTACTAAACCTGGAAATTAGCCGATTAAGGTTAGTTTGAGCAGGGAAAACTGCAAACTATGCTGGATTCACACCCTCTAAGGTCAGAATTGGGGAACCCTATCATACATCCTCAATTAATTGACTTCATAGGCAACATAAGTTACAGTTGTAAAACACATTTTATTCACAAGTGCAAGACAGTCTTCAGATGGCGTGCACAAATCAGCCATAGTTTCAACAGCAAATGGAAGTAGCTCATGGAAGTATGTCACAATCCTCAAGATAAATGCTTTTTGGCAACTGAAAATACTCGGAATGAGACCTTACCTATTACAGTGGTGTTCACTGCGTGTCCATCTTGCATATGACTTGGCCAAGCGTGCCAAGATCCCCATTCTTCAACACAGGAGTCCAGATCAGGATGCCAATCCATCCATCACAGGGCACACACACTGACACACTGCAGGCAACTTTACAGATGCCAGGCAACCTAACCAAATCACTGGACTGAGGAAGGAAACCCATACAACACAAGAACAAAAAGAAGAAGGAAAATTACATCCCTCAACCCTGGAAGCAACCATTGACTCATTCCAATGCTTAAATAAATGACTTGTCCTTCTACATTTGTTATGGTTTTTCCAGTTCAAAAAATCTGGATGGATGTTGGGACAATATCGTTTTAATAACTCAGTGTACACCATTAGGAATGAACAGCAAAAGAAATTAAAGATTCATGAAAAAACTTACAAAACGGCCGTTTTATTATGAAGAATGGAGGAGAAAACACCCATGCCATTTACCCAAGGTGTCAAGGATTTGATCGTTTCCCTTCACAGTATCCCAGTGGCTTTCAACTATGTCCTCACAGCCCACAGCCAGTCCACATATGTAAGTCTGACCAAGCCAATGAACGGCTTAATATTAAGAAAGTGTGGCAGCTGTAGCTGGTGCAGAACAAAAAGCTCATTGGCTGAGACGGCTTGAAATCCACGTTGAGAACCACTACGGAAGCCCAGCTCAATCATAACATATTTACACAGCACACCCGTGGCAGCTTAGGAAGACATGTTTCGGAGTGGGATTCATTATTTTTAATAAAAAATAAAAAAAATTATTAGTGACAATTTGGAAAGAAAATGAAAGTGGAACATTCTAGTTCCTGTACAACAATAAGATTAGGATCAGACCAATAAATTAAAACGCGCAATTAAATCACGATCAGATCATTCAATATATAAAAGTTAAGTGCTTAGAGTAAAAGTGGGCTAAGGAATTTAGGAATGCAGTTTAACAGAAAACATACATCACAGGAAAAGAAAGAACTTAAGCCATCACTGTTGTTAAGGGCATTTCTTCTTAAAATAATATCAGCACAGAGAATTGCTGCTGCCTTTATGTCAGTTTCAAACTGTAATAAAATGTACAGGGAGCAGAAGATACATTAAATGTACCACATTAATATTAACCAATAAAATGACTGTAGACTGAAAGTTACTAATGTGGGGATGGGCGATGCATTTCTCCCTTTGAAATGACAACACACATCATAAATTTCTTCAGCATATTTATACTGATCACATAATGCATAACACGCATTTTTAAATAAAACCAAGTCAGGTATGCGAAAATGTGAAGCTTTACGTAAGTTATTGCTCCAAGTAAAAGAAAGAAGCCGATGTCAACTGACTAACCTATTTATACACACACACACACACAGTCATACTGAAGTTACAGGTTTAATGAAGAATGCTATATGGTAGTAAAAAACAAGCCTGGAATTTTATTCTTACTCTGTGTCACTAGAAACAAACTGCTGCACAACCACAAGTGCCAGTCTCACATTGGCATGAGCTGGGAAACCCCATAAAACAGAACAGTTTCTTCACATACTGATTACTATACGAACTGCCTGAAGCACAGATGTACAAATGTGAGCAGGGAAGGTCTTAAAATTCTGCATTTGCTGATACAGGCTTATGAAATAAAAACAAAAGCTATGCAAAAACTAACTTTCATTTGCCTGGCAGTTTGGCTACTAAATATTGTAAAATGTTCATAAATCTATACATCTGTGCACACATGCAATATCTTACCTTGCAATGCAGCAATTGTGCTTTTTTTTGACAAATGATACGTAAACCACCCTTACTTAAGAAGAAAGTCCACTCTTAGAACTGTTGCTTAAATATGAGAAACATTCCAATGCAGATCAGATTGGACACTTACATCTCTACAATACCTTTTTAAACCCAATCAACTATTAAACTTAATAAATACGCATTGTTGCTCTGACTGACCGCCACACTTCCTGAGATTAAGGCACAAAGCCCTTCAAGATCACTTACTTGGATAATTTTACTGAAACAAGTGCTTATCTACCTCATTTTTTCTAGGTAATGACCAACATGCTATTATCCTATTCCTTTATTGTACACAAAAGCACATTTACAAACACACACAAAGACACACACTAGTCTTCTATTAACAAAAAATAGAATACTTTAAAATACAAATAAATTAATTAAGCAGCCACCCAAAACAATGCACTTTATACCAAACCATTCGACAACCTAACTACCGCGTGTCCTATAGCTTCTTCCTGGGCCCACCCCTCAGCCGGCTGATCCTCAGAAGTCAAGGGGCGCCAGCTCCCCAAAGTCACAGTCGAAGAGTTCACTTATACCCTCGCCATCCTCCATCCCAAAGTGATAGTCGTGCGCCTGTGGGGGCGACAAGTTGATGAAGCTGTCCAGTGCCAGGGAGGAGAAGTCCTCAGAATTTCCATCCAATGAATAGTCAGGAAGAAGGCCAAATTCAGACATCTCACTCAGACAGGAGAACGAGTCTTCCACTAGGAGAGCATCTGCAGAAAGGAAAATGGAACAATACATGACTTCCCCATTGGCACGATGTCAGATGTTTAATGATTTAAACAAACAAACAAGCAAGAAAACAAGCAAACAAGTTAGACTCACCAGTTTCACTGGCAAGCTGCAGTGGAGAACAGCTCTGATGGGATGGCGCCATCCCTTTTTGGGGAAGACCTCCGTGGGGTAGGTGCTGGGTACCTGATGCAGATTGGGATGGCACCTCTGTGACTGATTTGTTTGGGCTACAGTCCACGGGACAACAAGGTTCTGAGCTGTCCTCAGGACACAAGAAGACGTCGATTGGTCCACGCAAGCTTTTCAAAGAAATCTGGTAACCCTATAAATAGAAACAGAAGACAAGTGAAACTCGGACCGGAACTCTTTCATTACAGCACATTTGAACACACCCAACTCCACCTTACCTCCGATGGGTCAGACACCTGCATCTGCGTCTCTGGCGGGGCACGAACCACCATGACTATTTGGTCAGGGGGATCCACTGTACTCCGCAAGTCCTGGCACATCACATATGCAAGCTTGGCAGGCATTAAGAAAAATTCTACAGTTTCATTAAATTAGAAAATAAACCCCACAGCTAAACTTACTGGTTGCACAAACAAGTCGATGAAAACAGGACGAGTTAAACTAATATTACCTTCGCCAAAAGAAATTAATCATAAACTAATCCAAAATGGGTCAAAGGAGATGGACTGACAATTAGATAGGAGACACCTTCAGCAAGATGCAACTTGAATTTCTTTATTCTTAAATCAGCTGACTAGATGAGACAAGACAGTCCTGAAGGATATTTTTTGTTCTGGGGGTCCTCTGTAAGCAACCTCAGCTGTAGGTTGCATTTAGCTATGAGTTCATCCAGTTCTTCCTCTGCCTCCCCCAGGCTCGACACCTCCTTCTGGAGGCTGCGCAGCTGGGTTGCAAACTCACTGTCCAAACGGGTGCCCCTGCAAGAAGACAAGTTTCTGAAATATAAACACCATAAATAAAAACCAACAGCCAGAATCCTCTCTTATGCCTTTTCATCCCCAAACACGTGAATACAAAAACAGGCCTATTGTATTAACCCTATCATTAATAGGACCTGTGATCCGGCTATTTATATACAGGGGTTGGACAATGAAACAAACACTTGACACACTGCTGTTTGAGGTTTCACGCTTATACAGCTGTGGAAAAAATTAAGAGACCACAGTACATTTTTTTTTTTGTTTCACTCATTTCTCAATTTATGGGTATGTGTCCGTGAATAATATTTTTTTTTTTTGCAAACCGCAGCCTGGTTCTTTTGTTTTTCATTGATAAAGGGCTTCTTCTTTTTATGAGACTTCAGTCCTGCTTCTAGGAGCCTGATATAAACTGTCCCAGCAGTGCACTTCACACCTGCACTTAATCTTTCCCTTTCTGTTAATGTTTCCCTTTTTGTTGTCATCCTATGACGCATGAGAAACAGTCAGATAAGTTAATGGTATTACAAAGTCACTTCTGCCCTTTATTGGGCTGGTTTCTGCTCATTCCCAGTGTCTCCTGCTTCACCTTATTCTTATGCTCTGCTGCCTTAGAACTGTTGAACCTGGAAGCAACCGGCAGCTCAGCGTATCCTTCTGCCACCAAAACCACAATTAAACCAGAATTTAAAAATACAGATTTGTTGAAAAATATAGAGTGGTCTCTTCATTTTTTTTTCATTGCTATATATGCCCGGCCCGGTGACCAGTGGTTGCACATTCCATCAGTAAGAGCAGAGTGTGAAGACTGAATTAGCAGAGCAACAGCACAGGTGAACATAAAATATTCCAATCCACACAACATAAGAGGAGACATGTCAGAGTTCAAAACAGGACAAATTGTTGGTGCATGTGTCCAGAACAGCAAGTGTTTGTGTTGTATTGAGAGCCAGAACATCCAGGTTAATGTCAGCATACCACCATAAAGTTCAAACCACATCCAACAGGAGTACCTGTGGATGCGAGAAGCAGCTGTCTACAAAGGATGTCCAGGTACTAACCTAGATCGTATCCAAAAAAAAGAAAAACCACAGCTGCCCAACTCATGGAATAAAATGCAAACCTCGACTGTCCTGTTCCCACCAACACTGTTAGACGAGAGCTCCACAGGGTCAATATTCATGGTCGAGCTGCTATAGCCAAACCGTCGTTCACTCATGCCAATGCCAAGCATCGCTTTCAATGATGCTAGAAGTGCAAATCTTGGGCTGTGGATGATGTGAAACATGTGTTGTTCTCTGATGAGTCCATCTTCACCGTCTTTCCCACATCTGGGAGAGTTACGGTGTGGAGAAGACCTACAGAGGCATACCACTTGACCTACTGTGTACCCAGAGTGCAGCATAGGAGTGAATCAATGATAGTTTGGTCTGCAATACCACGGCATTCCCTAGACCCACTACTTGTCCTAGATGGGCACATCACTCCCAAAGACTACCGAACCATTCTGGAGGACCAGGTTGACCCCCGTGGTTCAAACACTACACCCTGAAGGTGGTGCCATGTTTCAAGTTGATAAAGCACAAATACATATAGCAAGACTGGAGTCAGGAAATGTTCTCCATCACCAGCATCACGTAGTGACCTAGCTGTTGTTCTGCGTTGTTCTATGATGAAAGAACTGTGTTTTAATCTTCATATAGCTAATTTGTACTTCATTCACAGTATAAAGATTTACATACATAGTAATTTCTTGTCATAGCAGAACAAAGGCACATAAAATAAGTACAAAATTATACTGTTATGACAAACTACCGCTCATATTGCTTTATATGGCAAATGCATACTTGTGTATCAGGTACGCGTATCCTGGTACAAACTATAGCCAGACATTCAATCATTTTTCAAGGAAAGCCTTCAGGGATAGGCATGCAAATACTTTGCCAAGCACCCCAAAACTTACCCATAAAAACGTTCAAACAAATTAATGGGGAGGCCAAGGAAAGAATTATATTACAGCCTAGTGTTCACTCCTGAATCTGCCAGTGTGTATGGGAACATTGTGAAGAATCAACTTTTAACCATAGGTGCCACCTTGTCTTTTAAGATGCCTTCCTATTCCCCGGCTGTTACACAACCTTGCACACAAGATGACAACCCATAAAAAGTAGTTGTATTCATCATTCGCTTTCCCCCAATAATTAAACCTATAACAAAAACAATAAAGGATGCCTCAATGGATCATAGATTTCCACCATTAGTCAGGAGACTAGTGTCTATGCTCCTCTCACTAGGTTGTACAACTCTGCGTACTGACCGTGTGGTTTCCGAATAGCACCCCACCACGCATCCACATTTCTCACAGCTCAGGATGGATCGCTTTAAGACAGCCACAGAGGTGCTGATTACTTTTTGTGGTCCTTTAAGCTGTGGGTCTGGGGTGCATAGTAACTATTCCATGAAGTGTCCACATACTCCCATCAGTGTGCTTCAACCTGCACGCACTGGTCCTCTTTGCCAACGGTATTTGTTTGTGGCATGTGCTGTTATGGCATAATTTTGCAGGGAATATGGAACTCTGGCAGTCGCCTCATATCATTTTGAAAATGCACATAGAGAAAGCGGTATTAAAATTGTTATAGGTCACACATACTGACATTCAACCTAATACAAGTCATCTTTGTAATTGTGATTTATAAGTTATTTTTTATGTGGTCTTTCCATTATCTTGTCAACACCCTGAATATTGTATATACAACATACAATAATATGACTCAGACTTACAGCCACTGGATATTGTTTTTTGACTTCTTGGAGATAAGCTGTATACCCTCAAGGACATTTGTGATGTCATATATCCGTCGCTTCTGCACCTCAAGAACCTGTGAGGCCCAGTTGAGATCCACCACGCCATCAGAAGACTTTGACAGAAGGTCTAGAAAGCGTTTTGTGGTGAGGTTCAGGGATGTGTCATAACGGGACTTCTCCGATGAGGACTTGGAAACTGGAATGTACAGAACCAGCAGGGGGAAGAAGAGAAATGAAAGCTTTCCCAAAAGTCAGTTCAAACTTGAATAATCTGCCCAAATCTGACAGCGAAAAATGTGCAGGATGAATTACAAAGCAATACTTAACAGTTAAATCTTAAATCTGATAAAAGTTAAAAAAAAAAAAAAGTTTATACAACTTTACCTTAAAAGGTACATTCTATTTTAATATTTCAAGTAAGTTACTCAAATACACATTTAAAAAAAAAAAAGTCTCTCAAGCCAGGTTTTACATCTTTACCAAATTGCCAAACTTCCATCTATTTTTTTAATGGATGTGAGATTCTGATTAAGACCATTGCAGCTGCTCTCCAGCAGAACAACAGGCAGAAAACCCAAGCTTCCTCCTGTCTGAAGTTCTGTACCTCTCGGTGGTGCAGGTGTAGATGCTGGCACGCCACTTACTGGCGTGGGACGGGAACTGCTCACATACTGGTGGTCACTGTCCAGATCAAGTTTCCTTTTCACCTACAGCAGTTAAAATTAATGTGGCCATTCATATTCTGTACATTTAAAAAATAAGTCCATTAAAACCTTGTGGAAGGTTGACTCATTACTATACATCAATATTTATTTCAAACCTGGAACTGCTTAATTGTATTTTAAAAATCCAACATGAGCATAAAATTATTTTATATGCATGTATTCCTTCATAATATCAGTTTCATTAATGTCTTGTGTAATTCTATGTAACTTTGTACCAGCTCACAAACTGATCGCACTGAAAAGAACAAAAGGAAGAGGCTTACAAACACACCACGCCCAGATCTGAGAACTGCGATGGCCGTTTAGCCACGTACCGGAGGTCGCCCCAGTGCCGGTCTGCGCTCGTCCTCCACGGGCGGGGGCGCCTGCGGGGTGGCGAACAAAAGTATCTCCGCAGTTCTGCTAGAAGCTGCTGTGTGAATGTCCACATTGTTCGGAGTGGAGATGATGACAATCTGGTGATCCTCGGTTAGGTTAATACTTCCAGAGCTCAGGAGAGACTCGAAGTCGGCCAAGAGATCCTCCGAGGTCTGACCCGTGATCAGCGTCTCTGACATGGCAGGCCGCTTCTGCCCGCTCCAGTCACTTTACTTTTGGCGCAAAGTTAAACCTTAAGTGTCTTAGCAATGAGCGAAAGCTCTTGCTTGTTTTACCAATACAACGAAAAACACTTGAGACAAATACGTATTACAAATTGGCCTGTTTGCCATATTTAAAACTACGCACAACAGTCTCAAAATCCCGAGCGGCAACCAGCTGTGTAGATTGAATTGATATTGGTATTTGTAAAACAAAGCAATGAGCTGATTCCCACAAAACGTAGCTGCTAAGTCCCAATTAGCCTGAAGCTAACGCCAGCGTTAGATATAGCTGCATTTTCCTCAAAGCTGATATAAAACGGATAGACGTGAAGTAATAAAAAACAAATATGAATTATAACGATTTAGCAATTTAGTTATTAGGCAATTACTTTACTACGACCAACAGACAATCTAACTCAAGTTTTTCAGTTTTAAAACGCTCCTTACTTTCTTTATTCGATGAGGTTGTATTTTATTCTTCAAAAAAAAGTTTAGTTTTGGTAAAACTTTTGTTGCAGAGTTTTCCTTTGTTCGGCGATGTATTTTCAGTTTACAATACATGAAAACATACGATCTAACAAGTACATGGTTTACATTCGTAGCAAAAAATATTTAAGTTGTGTCCCCAATAGTATAGTTTCACCCACACAAACAGAATTGCAGTGTGGAACCAGTAATTAATATATATTCGACCCCTTCATACCGTATTTGCAGACTGGGCCCGGCGACCTAATTGTCAAACTCCGAAAAATGTCATCAAAGTGTTCACCATTCTCCCCCGCAAACTTTCGGAAGCACATCCAGGAAGAACACAAAAAAACAAACAATTGGATTTAAAACGTTTTTCAAATCTTGTTGTTTATAATATCCAAAATGCAACTCCAGAAACACCAAGAAACAACCCTATCTGTGCAGTAGTCTTCAACCAGGCAAGCTTCCTTCCCCAATAAAAGTCTGTTGTTATTATTGTCCCAGCTGATCTGAACAAGGCTTGGGGTTTGCGCGCCAAATCTTTTTTGCCGCGAATTCTGCACGTGTCAAAACTCTGTGCAACGATTGGTCATAATACTGGACCTTGCTGGCGAATAATTAACATGTAAATGAATTTCATTGGTCGTATTTAATGCCAATCACGCAGTACTCTCGAGGCAAATTATTGTTCCGCAAATACTGTCATTTACATTGAATTACCACATTTATATGCAGCTTGGATTTTGATTTCCTTGTGTTACGCTTAAAGTAACTTCGATGAGATATATTATCATAATTAGGCGTGTCACCAGACTGGCTACGGAGGTGAAAAGGACCCTCTGGCGCACAATGGACGACTACAGTATGTTCGGTGTTGAATATCAATTTAAAGAGACGCTTTATACACTTTAATTTATTTAGATTTCACAAAGATACTAGTCCTTTTGGTCATTTATTGATTTTCTTCGGACGATTAAATTGGAGTCAAACGACGTAAAAATCTAAATTTGGTGTAAAGAAAAAGCCATAGTGTGTTCCAATACTGCTGAATATACTTAAACGCCAAGTGGTCATAAGGAATAATTAAGAACTTACTAAATATTTTAAAATATTTTATTTGGTGAAATAGATAATAAAATGTAACTTTAATCCACATACCTACATGCAGTGTACACGAATTCCTGATTTTATATATATATAAAATCACACACACACACACTTTTAATGCAGCAGAACTTTATGATTTTACCTTCATTAATTTTAAACCATGACTGCGTACAAATGTCTTGCATATTGAAATACCGTGACTGTTACAGGAACAGATGTCCGTCAGCTGTATTGACTGAAAAAGGCATTAAACAGACCTAGACCGACATTTTGGCTCACTACTGCACTATAGCAAAAACCAAAAGGCAACGACTCAATTTAGCTGTTTTAATATTATTTAGAGAATAGTAATTTATTAAACAATTAGGAAAAAATGTTTAATTAGAGGTATAACAATTTCACAGTTGTCACAGTAATTACTTTTTGGAATAACTTTTATACATTAACGAAAGGCAACATATTTCATTAATCACTATACTTCTGGCTGATTCAAAACTACAGTTCAATTACTCATATTAGCCTACACTTCAGACCGTATATATACCCAATTCATCCACACAGGTGGGATTATGCAATTATCCAATGTACGTCTCTTTTCCATCAACAAGGAGGAATATATTTTCTGGATTTCTCTGAATCAATAAAGGAATATGTTTGTAGTGGTATTTAGGAAAAATTAAAATCCAAAAAATTATCCACCACTTCCCAGAAATCAATTTTAAAAGAGGAAGATCTGACAAGACGTGAACTTTCAACCATTTTCAATAACAACAATAAACATATAATTTTCAGGAAGTGAAATAACAGTGGGGCGGCATGGTGGTGCAGTGGTTAGCACTGTCGCCTCACACCTCTGGGACCCGGGTTCGAATCCCCGCCTGG
>JAODJX010000109.1:22430138-22456257 GCA_026776945.1 Isichthys henryi
GCTTCCGGGATAGGCTCCGGACCCCCCGCGACCCAGTAAGGATAAGCGGTTTGGAAAATGGATGGATGGATGAAATAACAATAGTATGTGCACACATTCTAATATAAATTTAATGTCTCCATTTCACCCCACCTGTACCTTTTCACTCTGCAAGAGGAAACCCATGCCCACATAGAGGGAATACTCATATAATATCATCATATCGTACACCCATCCATTCATTTTCCGGAATATGATTTCTAAAATTAGAAACTCATGATATAAACAAAGAGAATGCACTTTGACATGAAATAAACAGACATTCCTGACCGTAGTCCCTTCCTGATTATTTGTGTTTGCAGAATATATTCTTTTAGATATGCTTAACAGGGGGTGTGGGTAGCATAAAACTATGTATATTAAAGAGGTCACTCTTCTACAACATGCTTCCAATATCTAATGTGTGTTCTCACAGCATGTAGTACAGGTGCAAGTTAATCTGGTTATTGAGTGGATGGAGCAGGCATTTTGTTGTAGATTAGGAAGTCTGAGATGCTGTGCCATTCATTGCTGTCATGATAAAGGTAGTTCATTGACGACTGAAGTGATGGCTGTAGAGTGTGGGGATGGTACTCAAAGAGCCATAGTACAATACCCCATACCAAAGCAGCAAACAGTGGAAAAGGGTCTCTTTTGTGCTGGGGAATATAGCCCTTTTCCACAGCCAGCTGAGATAAGGCAAACAGAATCCTAGACAGGACGTACATGTTTATCTGTGGAAAATGAAAACAGGCAACAATCACATCATTTGTTAATCGCTAACAATAAACATACTCCCAATTGCGTGTTTGCCTGTTACCCACCTGACTGTTTATGTGATTGTTGTCCCCAAAAACCAGCCAGCCACCAAGGCAAGCTGCAAGGAAGGATTGTGACTGCAGTCTTTTCCCTTGAACTCTCTCCTGTAACACTTGAAGTCCCTTGTAGGTGAACACGAAGTAGGCGAGGTTCCGCGAGTGGGTGTAGGTGGCTTGAGCGATGGCTTTCAATTTGTCTTTAAGACTATTCGATTATGTAATGAAGAAAACGAGATAAATCTGTCAGCGTCATTGTTTAGGCACCAGCTCCATTTATCCTAATGCAGATGTCTCTTACAGCAAGTTAAAATGTACAGTAACATAAATATCTACCAACGTAGGGGTATTGTTTTACCTTCCACTTTTAAACAGGAACGTCATGACAAGAGCGTGTGGGGCTCGGATTTTTGCTCCATACCTAAGTCGAAATGCAATACAATTACACGTAATAAGTCTCTTTTGCTCGAATGACCGCAGATATTTCGGAGACGGTAATGAAAAAAAAATGCTGCGTTTCAATATCAAAATAATGAGAAAACGAATATTGACTTGACTGAAGCAGGTAGTTACATTAACTCGTTCAATTAAAAATAACGAACACATTTAATTTCATTAGCTATATAAGTGCCATTCAATGCATTTTACATTTTCAAATTAATTTTGCAAACAACACTGGATAATAACGTATACGCGGGGACTGACATAATTAGTACGCATTTCAGGTATAATTGATTGTTATAACAGCACAAATGCGCATAAAATAAAACGGCCGGACATATTTCGCCTTTATACCATAGTAATTATGTCAATTCCTGCGCATATGTCTGTGTTATTAGCACAACCGGGTCTGTCACTATATGGCTTAAGTAAAAACTACTTAGCTCGCTAACGAAAATTCGATGTTTTGAAATCTTGTTGGCTGTATGATAACAGCAAAACTCACACTGCACCATTTCGGAACCCTTTAACAACGGCGAGAACCGCCTTGTACTTTTCTTGTTTTAGCAATGTATTCACTGTATACAGTACAGTTTTAAAAATGCCAGAGGTTGACATAGTTAAATGTTACGGAGAGGAATCCTTTTCAATGTAACACCATACGTAAAAAAAAAAAAAAAAAAAAGAGGAGCAGTTAAAATATCACAGCGTACTGGAAACATTGCTACTTTAGAAAGGTTCCTAGTACTCAACTCAATCACACCCCAAATATGTTAATAATTAATTAAACAGCTAATTTACATAGTAAATTGATAACTTAAATTTGAAAACTTTTTCAATCTTATGTACTTACACTTATTAAACTATATATATATATATATATATATATATATTTTTTTTTTTTCCAAATAAATATATACAAATAATCTACTTACTCAAACAATACGTCTACATACATTTTACACACACACAAACACACACACACATATTCCCCTTTAAATTTATTTATTTATTTTTGCTTTTTTGTGTTTTGTTTTACAGTATTAAAATATGCTTTTAGACGAATTGACCTGTCTAACTTGCCCATAGTGTGAGTCTTCAGGGATGGATTGCCTACCTCTGTATAGCCCATCGGAGAAGCGCTTGGAAGATAGATTTAGCCATTAGTGATCTTTGTGCGCACTCTATCGGCGAATATCGTGCAACGCACTTCTCTATTTCCCAGCATGCTGAACTCATACACTGGGAACAACAAGATGGCGCAGGCTATCTTTGAAGCGCTTGAAGGTAATTCCAAATCGTATTTTTATAAATTATTACTTCTTCTTGGTCATGCAGGTGGAATTTTGTTATTATACATTTTGCTCTGCAATGCAAGCGTCTCCATGCGGCGAAAAAAAGATGTACAGACCTGAGAAATCTGTACTGAAAATACATAAAAGTACAGTTTCGAAATATCGGGAAGATGACAAGGAAAAAAAGGGCTGTTTTCCTGGAGGTTTCCAGTGATCTAAGTGGGCCCTGTTCGGTGTGTTTGAGTTGTTCATCAATGCATCTAGACTGCTCGTGTGATTTTTTTTCCAAAGGAGAAGGGGGGAACAGGAACCGCTGGAAGTGCGCCGGAAAATGGCAGAAAGGAGACAGGCATGTTATTGGAATTGGTGAACTAAAGCGGTGCATCGTCTCCCTGTGTGGCGTTCAGCCTTGGGTCACCGCGATCAACTATATATGGTGTCTAGTCTATGGAGAGCACTTCATAAACCTTGCTGTTGACAGAAATGCTGCGGCTCTTTGGATTACTTTAACCACTTAGGTGGTGCTTCCGTGGTCTTCGCAGAAGTTGTTTGCGTTTGATAGTAACCATGTAATTTGGATGTAATTATTGATCGTTTTACCCTCAGAATTATCGTGTTTTGTTCTTCTGCGGTAACATCAATATTTAAAACAAGGTAATAATTGTGCACTAGCGTGGCCAGAAATATCCTTGGATGTTGTCTTTGGTTTGAATGGAAGAGCATGCAGCTGGATTGAAACAGCTGGTGGTTCCCCTGTACTCTTATTTCTGTCATTTACTGGAAGCCTCACTTTGCGGCCTTCTAGTTTTGAAGTGGAAACAGTGGATCTTAAAGTAATATCAAATGCTTATGTTTTAGATGCGGAAGTGTGTTGTGGTTAAGGTTCTCAGTTCATATGTCAGAAAGTACTGTTGAGAAAGGTACCTAATCACAGTTTAAAAAATAAATGGTTACATCATTGTGTTTATCCACAGGCATGGACAACCAGACAGTCCTGGCTGTTCAGTCACTTTTGGACGGTCAGGGAGGTGTTTCGGACCCTAACAACCACAGTGTTTCAGGCACAGCTGCCATACAGTCACTGGGTGGGTACTCCTCCTATTCGGCATGTGGTTTGTCGCACATATTTCAGACCTGCTGTCCTACTACGAACTGCTTTGATTTCTTCTCAGATGACGAGGACATCTTTCTGTGTGGGAAGTGCAAGAAGCAGTTCAACTCCCTCCCTGCCTTTATGACTCACAAGCGTGAGCAGTGTCAGACCAACACACCATCCCTGGCCACGGTCTCCCTAGCTTCCAGTAATGCCTACACCCCTGTGCCCTCCATCAGCTCAGTGCCACAGACTCCTTCAAACAAACAGGTGAGCGTAGTCCCATGTTGGGGGTTATAATACAGCTGATATCTTTATACATGCTGATAAACTGATGTGTTCTAAGCAGCAGGCAGGGAATCCTTTAGGTAGATTAGCGGTCTCACATCTTCAAGTTTGGGGGTTTCCAGTAAAGTGCGTTGGAGCTGTTATGATTACTCTGTTATAACAAAGCATTGATTAAAATTTGCCTTGTCTATGACTCTGCAGTTTGATGGAAGGAAGACCAAGCATAATAAAAACCAAGTGAAAGTCTCAGTTGTGTGGAAGCACTTGCATTAATAGTGAATTAAAATGCTGTCAATACTGAAAAGCAGAACTTAAATATCGGAACAGCACTGCTGCAGTACAACAGAATCTTAGAAGAAGACACCCATGGACTCACTCGATAATATGGGGATAGCCATAGATAACTATAAACTATGAGTTAGATAATTTTGCCATCTTGAGATCCTGGAATCATTGAAACTATATTAAATTAAATTATCTGCCATCTGTGCCCCAGTAGCCCTTCTCTTGGTTTGGACCAGATGTGATAGCATTTGTTCACATCCAACATTGACGAATCCTGGCCGCCCTGTCAGTGGGTCATGTTGTTTCCCTCCTGAGCATGCCGAGCAGGTACTCACCATGGCTGATTGTAAGCTCCCCACAAGCCATGCCATTTTGGAGATGCTCCGACCCATCATCTGGCCATAATGATTTGGATCTTGTCACTCAGATCTGTCATTTACTTAAAGTGGCAGACCATGTGAAGTAACTGAGCGGGGTCACTGAGTGCTGAGGCGCATAGTGCGGAAAAGTCACCAATGTTCTGTTGTCTCGACAACCACAGCGTTAGACTTCCACTGGCATTAACCCCAGCATAAAAACTGTGCATCAGGAGCTTCATGGAATGGGCTTCCATGGCTGAGCAGCTGCATGCAAGTCTCACATCACCAAGCGAAATGCCAAGTGTCAGATGGAGTGGTGTAAAGCACGTGGCCACTGGACAGTGGAGCAGTGGCCTCTGGAGCAGTGTAAATGTGTTCCGTGGAGTGATGAATCACGTTTCTCTGTCTGGCAGTCTGATGGATAAGTGGGTTTTGCAGTTGCCGGGAGAACGTTACCTGCCTGACTGCATTGTGCCCGCTGTAAAGTTTGGTGGAGGAGGGATAATGGTATGGGGTTGTTTTTCGGGGGTTGGGCTAGGGCCATTAGGTCCACTGAAGGGAACCCTTAATGTTTCAGCCTACCAAGACATATTGGACAATACTATGCTTCCAGCTTCATAGGAAGAGTTTGGGGATGGTCCTTTTCCGTTCCTGCATGACTGTGCCTCAGTGCTTGAGTGGCCCACACCGACTCGCACAGTCCTGACCTCAATCCCATCAAACACCTTTGGGATGAACTAGAACGGAGATTGAGGCCTTCACGTACAACTTCAGTGCATGACCTTACAAATGCTCTTCTGGATGAATTCGCAAATATTCCCAGACACACTCTAAAATCTTGTGGAAAGCCTTCCAGGAAGTGTGACATCTGTTATAGTTGCAAAGGGGGGACCAACTCTATACTGATGCCTATGGATTTAGAATGGGATGTCATAAAAGTTATTGTAGGTGTAATGGCCAGGTATCCCAATATTTTTTCCATTTAGTTGTGTGTGTGTGTGTATCCTTATCACACTTTATTGCAAAAATGCCACATTAACTGTGTGATTGTGATTGGCTTGAAGAACACATGCCATGCTCAGCAGCGATAAAGGTTATTACATTATTACGTAGATTTTTTTTCTACGTATACAAGATCATTAAAATTGCAGAGTTTGCTTATTTTTGTTTGGTATGCCAGAGTAAAAATCTTTGAGTGTAACTTATTGTGTTAAAACCAGGCTGACTGTTGTGGTTCTTCTGATGTGACAATTGCACGTGCATGTTATGTGATTTTGATATTAACGTCTCATCACACAGACCTAGTATTGAGGGTGGCACTCTATGGACGTGGTAGTGCTGTTGCTGCATACCGCAGCTTGCTGTGTGGAGTTCGCATGTTCTCCTTGTGAGTGTGTGGGCTTTCGCTGGATCCTTTTCTTTACTCCCACAGTCCAAAAACATGCAACTTGGTGAACCGGACTGCCCACATTGACCATATGTCTATGTGAGTGAATGTGCACCTTGTGATGGGCTTTTGCTCAGTCCAAGGTTGGTTCCTCACTCGTATCAATTGCTATATGTATTACATAAATCATTACTCGATTTATCAAATAAATCAGATTACTCATATTAATATAACTTTAAAGTGACATCTTTAGTGTGTGGGTGTGTGAGCATGTTTTCTGTAATGGGGGGTGTCCTCTGCTTCCTCCCTTGTGCTTCCTTAGTACAGCGACTAATGGAAATGAATAGATGGAGTTTGAAGATAAGTTACAGGTGCCCTTATTGCCTGCATGTGTCTGTTGCAGGTGTCCACATACATCACCGTGCCTCAGTCTCCCCTTACTCACACGCTGGTTCAGGGAAATATCCTGGTTAGCGATGACGTGCTGATGTCGGCCATATCGGCCTTCACTTCAATGGACCAGTCTATGGCTGCCATGCAGCCCCCCATTCAGGTAAGTGAGGGAAGGCATCTACACTCCACAGTGCAGTGCCAGTCAGAAGCACTGGCTGCAAGGACCAAGCCTCATAGTGTCTACTGCTAATTGTCTGCTTTTCATAAGTCAAAAAAACCAATTGTTCTGCTTAATTATCTGGCACATACTGAAGTAAAGCAACGATTGCGGTTAGCCTTTATAGGTATAGCTAGATTCAGAGACTAATAAATGCATAAATATAGGAATATTTCTTTAATTGCTTTGCCACCTTGCTGCTGTCTAGATGTGTGCGTGAGTCCATTTTTGTTTTTTCTGGTCAGAGCAATCTGAGCATGAACACAGGTGCCTCGTACTTGCAGCCACACCAGCATCCTCCACACCAGCTTCCATCCAGCCAGAGCCAGGTGCAGTCAAGCAATGGCGGTCCGGTAGTTCAGGTTTATAACTCGCTACCGCCGATCACTGGAAGCAGTAACTCGGAGGTCCAGGCACTGGGCCTTCAGCCATTCCAGCAGGTGCAAGTAGGTCTCCATTACGTGCATGTAGGGTTAGACGGGGATCGGGCCGTTTTTTTGCATGGACTTCCAGAACATATTCCTGCTTCTGCCTTCCACAGGTACCCAGTCAATGTGTGGAGAGCCAAGCATTCAGCACCCCGCCTGTATACAGTCCTGGCAAGCAAGGGTCCAAGACCAAAACCTGCAGCATCACCACTAATATGACTGAGCTGGGGGACTTTGACAAAGATGCGAATTCAAGACGTGTCAAGCATGACAACAGTCAGGATGGTAAGCAGCCACCCTTTTAGTTTGTAAATGTACAAATAAAATTACAGTAATAGTGCTCTTCTGTTTTTCCCTTTGCAGGACAAGCTAAAGGCAAAGCCCAGAAGTTGAAGTGCAATTTTTGTGAGAAATCGTTTATGAAAAACTTTGACCTCCAGCAGCACATTCGCAGGTAGAAAATCCCGGGTTCGAGTGAAGCTGTGAGGATGTTCATCTAAAATCACTTCTGGCTCTACAAAGGTCCACACAACTTACTGCTCTGACTTTTTCTTTTGACCAGCCTTGGTTTCCGAGAACTATAGGATTCTCAACTTTTTTTCCCTTAAATTATTTATTAAAGGAATTATTTGTAGACTGATTAGTGACTTAATGTACTCTTTCCCTCATTTGTACATTGTTTTAGAAAAAAAGCATCTGTTAAATATGTAAAATATTTTAAAAAATGTAACTATCCTGAGCAGGTATCTTAGATCAGTGTTTCCCAACCCAGTCCTCGGAGAACCCCGGACAGTCCATGTTTTTGCTCCCTCCCTGCTCCCAGCCAATCAGGAACACCGAATACCTGGTACAGGTGTGCTGGAAGCTGAGAGGAAGCAAAAACATGGACTGGGTTGGGAAAGACTGTTTTAGATAACCCCCATCCCAAAGTGTTTAAGCATTTAGTGGAAAAGTCATTGTTGGCCTAATGGCTGAAGCTCAGCCGTGTTCATGTCATTCAGATGTCTACTGAAACCTGCCTTGGAGCTGAGTTCTGTCTTCTTTTGCAGTCACACGGGAGAGAAGCCCTTCCAGTGCATTGTGTGTGGCCGTGCCTTTGCCCAGAAGTCCAACGTGAAGAAGCACATGCAGACCCACAAGGTGTGGCCGTCGGGCATGGTGAGCACCGTGTCCCGACTGCCTGTTACCGTCAAGGTGGTGCCGCTATGTGCCGAAGAAGACCCGGGGGGAGAAGAGGACGATCCAGGTAAACTGACTCCTACTGCAAGGGCTCTGAATTTCTCCCCGATGAACCCAAATAACACTCTGCTGGCTGTAGGTGGACTGGATGAGATTGAGGGTAACCACGAGGTGGCAGCAGACAGACAGAGTGGAAAGGGTAAAAGCAAGCAGATAATCCTGATCGACAGCTCCTACCAGTGTCAGTTCTGTGCGGGCAAGTTCAATACCTACTTCCAGCTCAAGTCCCACATGACTCAGCACAAGGATGAACAAGTAAGCTTGGGTGATTCAGTGTTTCTTTGACAGACAACAAAGTATGTGGCATTGCTTATTCATAGTTTTCTCTACCTTTGACCCCTCACAAGGTGTACAAATGCGTGGTGAAGTCGTGCTCGCTAACTTTCCAGAAGCTGGACCTTTTCCTGGAGCACATCCGCACGCACCAGGAGCAGCTCACCTATCGCTGCCACCTGTGCAGCAAGGTGTTTCCCTCACTCTTTGACTTGAGCGTGCACCAGTACTCGCATAGTTTCTGCCCCCAACAGAGTCCACGCAAGGAGTCCACTTTCTACAGGTAGGTAACCCCAGTTCCCATGCTTGGGAAACGTCTTCAAGCTGCATGCAAGCCTGTAGTAAGTTCAGTGCTGGGTATCGTCACATGGTATCCCTAGTTGCCCACAGCTGGCAATTAAAAGAAGTGAGACCGTGAGGTGAGGGAGGGAGAGAAGACAGGGAACTGTTAGCTGCACTTAAGGTTCAACAGAGACCACCCCGTTGAATCTGTAGGGGTTCACCCTAAACCAAAGCACCCCGGTGAGACACTATAATTGCTTTTCCTATTCAAGGTTGCTGGGTACAACTACAATGTCTTAGTGACCCACCTCCTCGCCCCCCCACTCCAGTGTGTAACACCCCCACCCACAAGAATGAACTCATGAGCTAAATAGGTTAGTCAAGACATTCTGACGAGCAGGACAAAGCACCCGATAAAACGTTCTCACAACCCATCTTATAAGGGATCTCTATTATAATTTTGTGCTATCAATGACCAACCCATCAGATGTTGGTTGTGGTTCTGCATCCGTGACAGGAAAAGTACAGGGATGTGGTCAGTTAGCACCACTATAGGCAGTGTGCTAGAGTCGATGTAGACTTCAAAGTGGTGTAACGCTAATAAGAGCTATAGATATAGTACTGTTGTATATGTATCAGTTGTACTGATGATTGACAACATCGCCGTTGTCCATCCCTAAGAACTTTTCCACTGAAAATAAATAAAACCAATTTGCACCTGAGCCTCCCAACCATCTCTGATCAAATTGTTACCCCACATGGACGTGTCTCGACTGTAGGTCTGCCAATGAGGTTGAAGTTTTTGGTTAACACTTTAGTAATTGCTTATCTGTCATACCAGAATTGTCAATCGCTTTATATTGAACTATGAGGTAAAAAGGCATTAAAAGTATTTTAAAAACCTGCCTAAACACGAACAAATCAGTAATTATGTCCCGACATTACCTACTGGCCGCAGCGGACGCAGCACATTCTAAACGGCTGTTTTTAAAGTATTTATAAGTGCTTACTGTTGTCGTACCTCCTGCAGGTGCATGAAGTGCCAGAGCAAATACTCCACACAAGAAGCCTTAGAGCAGCATCTGCAAACAGCATCACACAACTTCCCTTGTCCCCACTGCCAGAAGGTAGGTTCACACTACTGAAAATTAAAGAAATTGTATCGATCAGTTCAGGCAGTAAGTTTTTCCTAATTACTTGTTTTCAGGTTTTCCCCTGTGAGCGGTACTTCCGGAGGCACCTCCCTACCCATGGCATTGGTGGGAAGTTCAGGTGCCAGATATGTAAGAAGCTCTTCAAGACTGAACACTACCTCAAGCTCCATGTTCGGATTCACTCTGGTGAGGCCAGGCTGCGTCACAAGGTTGACTTCCACCCCCACTGGTCTGTCGGCAGTCCTTTCTAATACTTGCGCATTAATTTCCCCCTGATAGGTGAAAAACCATACAAGTGCTCCCTGTGTGACGCCACCTTCAACCGAAAGGACAAGGTGAAGAGACACATGCTCATCCACGAACCCTTCAAAAAGTATAAGTGTCCTTTCAGGTCAGTGTCAGGAATATCTTCTCAAAATCACTCTCGTCGTCATGTGTGATTCATGATCAATAATGACTTCTCGATGCAGGACACACGTTGGCTGCACCAAAGAGTTTAACAGACCAGACAAGCTGAAGGCTCACATATTATCCCATTCTGGTATATATATCTTGTTTTTATGAATGTATTAGAGATAGATTACCTTTAAACCAGTGATGGTGTTTACCTGCAGCGCTTCTGCGTCTCTTCTCCAGGCATCAAGCCCTATAAATGCCAGTTCTGCCAGAAAGCCTTCAGTCGTCGGGCACACATGCTGGAGCACCAGCGCTCGCACACGGATAACTACCGCTTCCGCTGCCCCACCTGCAACAAGGGCTTTACCCGGCAGAAGTATTACCAGGACCACAAGTGCCCACTTGCTGCCCGGACAGACGAAATGCGGGGTCCAGACAAGAGGGTGCACAGGACCAGGCAGGCCAAGCAAGGATGCAGGGTGGCGGGGAATGGCCGGGAAGGTTTGGTGGCTGTAGAGGTAGCAGTAAGTGGGAAGGCGCGAAAAGAGGCAGTGCTTGAGGAGGAAGAGGAGGAGGACGCGAGGATCCAGGACAGCCAGGCTGTGTTGTCAATTGAACAAGAAGAGAAGAGTGTTTCAGAAGAGGGACGTGGTGGTGGCACAGGGAGCACAGAGGATCTCCCAAAAGTGATGCTGACCATGCCTGTGTTTATAGAGACTGTGGACTGAGCCAGAGCGAGAGCGAGAGTGCTGCAGGATGATGCCAAAGCGGTCGTGAGGTGCATTCCAGCTCCTTCAGCAGGAACCAGCATAACCAGGGATGCACTGCATTGTTGAAGTTTTCTAGAAGCACTCCATTTACCACATCAGCTGAATGGGTCTTGTGGTATGTCCTAGATGTTTTACATTAAAACGTTACAGCTTTCATTTTTTTTTTGCACATAAGAAAACCTTCAGCCTTGTTGAAATATTTATTAAAAAGGCCCCTTGCAGCATGGTAAGGTGAAGAATTAGCATTTTTCTTCAGATTGTCGTGCTTTTATTACCGTTGTAAATTTCTGCAGATTAAACATTCCTGACCTCACTGCACCTCATGCGGGAAAAATCTAGAATTCTACAGCATGTACAGTATTACTGTAAAAACCTAAAGAAACACATTTAGTTTTTTTCTCTGAGACTGACTACAATAGACTATTTACTTTGCATAAATTGGTAGTATGTAGATAAAATAAACAACTGTGAGGCAGATGTGAGTCTTTCAGGCATGAAGAAAACTAAAGATGTCTTGTTCTTGCTGTCAATGACTGTGAAAGAGCTATTTTTTTTGTATAAAATCTGCACAAAAGTCAGAAACAATTATGTCAGTAAATGTAACGGCAATGAATTAGCAAATTGTCTTGAGTGGACTAGGAAAAGGGGTTAGTTGTCATTGTTGACACACCATAGCACACAACAATGAAATGTGTCTGTAGCAGGGAGTATTTAATATATCAATCTTCCGATTACAAGTGTGCCTCCCTAGCCATATGGCCATCAGTAGGACTTACTACTGTAACAACTGCTTAAACTGCAACTCTTAAAAACCCTACTTGTATTCAGAGATATTAGCCCTTAGCTCTAAAACCTTTAATTCTGAGGTACAGTACTGGTTGTAGCTAGCTGCTTTTTCTACATGATTTCTGAAATGGTGCAGTATGAGTCAATCTAATTCTTTAAATCTTGGATCGTTCTGGGTTATCTTTCTGAAAAATGAAAGACTATCCAGTCAGCAGTAACCCTGATGGGACATCATGCAGATATGCTAGGATAGCTACGACAGATGGGATTGGCTGACTTCTCACCAAAGATTACCAGTTCTACCACAAAAGCAACCCCTGGCCATGGCAATGCCTCCCTCTGACACCCTTGATAGTGGCAACCACACTTCCACTTGGTCACCCTCGGCGTCTTGTATAGTAGTTGTACCCACATATTTCAATTCTTGATTAATTGTTCCATGACTAACTTTGACTTCTGTTAATGGACAACGTTATACAGCTTCAGTCACAGATGATTAGGGTCAAGCATGAGCATTTAAATTGACTCGTATACATTACTTTAGCATTTCTACAGCATAGAAATGCTATCAATAAAATGTCAAACTAATCATGCAGTTGCTATTAAAACTGGGGGGCGGCACAGTGGTTAGCATTATTGCCTCACCCTTCTGGGACCAGCAGGGTTTGAGTCTCCATCCATAGCTCCATGTGTGTGGAGTTTGCATGTTCTCCCCAAGTTGTCAAGAGGTTCCCTCCGGTTCCCCCACAATCCAACACCATGCTGAGGTCATTTGGAGTTACCAAATTGCCTGTGTGAGTGAATGGTGTGTAAATGTGCCCTGCAATGGGTTGGCACCCTGTCCGGGGTTGTTACCTTGCACCTGTGGCCTCCGGGACAGGCTTCGGACTCCCCACGACCCTGAGCAGGACAAGCAGTTGCAGAAAATGAATGGATGGATGGACATTACAACTGCAACCAGCACAGGATTTAAGAGAGAGTACACAATTCAAACTTTTCTCAGTTTATTTCTTTAATTGCTAAATGACTTTAAAAATCTTCAAAGTAGCTCTTGTTATACAGATATGCAGATTCTTCAAAAAAGAATTTAGCCCCATGACCAAAATCATTTTAATAATTTTAAAAGTATACAATTTACAATATCAATTCAATAAATGGAGGTTATGAATACTAGTGCTATTGAAGTTGTAAAAGAAACAAACAGGTTCAAACAGAAAAAGTTTTTACTAGAATACAGCACAAATACATACCCCTTCCCTGAAATCTATTTTCTCACCATATCATAAGGATTAAATTCACATTTGATGTAACATGTTTGAACAATGTGAGGAAATTAAGCAGGTTTCAGAACTGCTAGGTTGTCAATAGGCCCTTTACAAAGAATTTGCATTAAGCCTAAAACAGTCATGGGGTCTAGATTTTTGGTTTTGTTCCCAAATAAAGAAAGGAAAATAACCTTTTTTATAATTAAAGTGCATTTGTTAAATTGTATTTGATACCTTCAGATATTTTCATTTACTCAAGGCTAAAATGGAAAGTATGAAGATTCAGTAGTACAATTATGTATAAAGAAACCTGTTGCCTATTGAGATTGCAGGAATATTTTTAGTAGTATGAATTATTATGCTCACATTCAAAATTACCACTTCACCTCTAGTGTTTGGTCACTTAAGACATTATATTGCGAAGGCCAGTGTTAGTACATTTATACAATCAAACCATCCAGCCCGGCAATTATGCAATTTAGGGTCATGGACTCGATACATGATCTGCTAGTCTTCCAGTAATATTTAACAGTAACTATTGGTTTAGTTGTTTCATATTGTTAGACAAGATAAAAAAAACCCAAGTGCAATAATCCATGTGGAGACTACAGTAGATAATGTGCTTATGTTATCCTGAACATGAGACAAAATGTGGGTCCAACCTGAGCCACATCCACCACCTTCCGTTGTGGAGGGTGAAAAACCATATTATCCATTCACAATTTCTATAACTCTCGCAAATTTATTCAGAATACACTCCAGAAAAAAGACAGACCCGAGGATTTAGACTGATTCCAAACTAAGCTTCTGTACATTTAGACACCCTAAATGAAAATATGTTCTCTAATGATAGCTGTTTTATACAAAAGATAGTGTGTTCCTGAATACTAAAGAAAAAATAAACATTCTGTATTAATTTTTTCATTCCAAATTATAATCCTACTGAGCAGTACATGGATCTACACTGTCTTTGTGATCTTAATTTTTGTTTATTTTTTTGGCTGTTCTAATAGCATACCCACCAGATTTGCGAACCAGTACCAAACAGATCTGGTAGGTTCAGAGAGGCTCTGAAGTCACCACAATGCCACGAGTCTCCTGACGCTTAGCATCTTGGGGCATGGCACTCTGCTGACTTCAAAAGTGCAAAGAAAAATCTATGGCAAAAAGGCAGTGCTCAGCTTGTGGATTTAAAATCTTGAAAACAGTTCTTTTGATCAATACAGTAGCTTAGATTAAGAACCCGGAACATGAGTCAGCACAGTGTTCTACACATAATTTTCCCCAAACAAGCAACATACAAAAATAAGACGCATAGTGAAAATTTTATACTAAAGCCCTATAAAACTAGGGCCATGGTACCTGCAGCTGCTTATTCTACATTTATAGCGATGTAAGCAGGCTGTGCATCGATTTATATTACATGTAAAAATCTGATGAATTCATGAGAAATATGGAGCAGGATCATTTTGGTGCCAGTGTATCCCTAACAGCCGAAGATGCACCTGAAAGATGAACAGCTTGACCAGACAGGAGCACGACTGCGGGCATATTAAAAGCCAACGTGGTTACGTCAGCAAAGATCTCTGAAAAGCAGCAGTTCAGCCCCACTGTCTTCTAGCTTTGGTTTTTCTAGTGGCCACAAAAATATTTTATAAGAGAAACTGTAAAGCACCATCCTGGCTTCCAATCTTTGATATGCTGCAAGCAACATGTGATAACATATAATTCTCATATTTTTGATGATTGATCTTAGTCGGAAACAAGAAAACAGTAAATTAATGGTTGACACAGGAATCTGAAGAAAATAAAATTAACATTTTTGTGGACTGCTTTTCTATTACTAGAATATGTTGTATTAGACAGATTTTCACGCAAAACCTTTCAATCAGATATATAAAGTGCTTTTTCCTCCCCTAGTGGAAAATGAAAGGTTTCAGACACTGTTTCCAACACAATAAACATATATTAATATAATAATTTCACACTTTGCTGCAGTCTGCATTTATCTGTTTGAGAAAGGCTCTACTGCACACTGGGAACCACCCACCACCTGCCATAAAGGAAGAGCAAATACAGGAAGGGGGAGCACTGCAGGTTAGAGGGAGCACTGCAGGTTAGAGGGAACACTGCAGGTTAGAGGGAACACTGCAGGTTAGAGGGAGCACTGCAGGGAAGGGAACCCAGGGCGATCTGATAAGTGGGCACGTTCCTCCACCAAATGGCAAATCATGTGCCCCAGAGAAGTACAGGTCAAGATATGCCGAATTCCTCCACCCTGGACTGCGGCAGCACCATGCAAAGTCATAGGACGATGTTACTCCTGTCCAAAGCCTTCTGTTTCTTCAATGGCAAACAACAGTTTGTCTTTCAACTGTTCATAGCTTTTGTAAGGAGGCAAATCCAATCGATTAAAACTGAAAAAGCAGAAATATAGTGTTTTAGTACAGTGTATGAAACTACATGAAATTAAACTGGGGGGTAAAAAGCTAAAACAATGTAATTAACCGGAGGATATCTGTGGTATATATTGCTCAAAACATGAAACTGAGATAAATATCAAATGACCTGCATGGTCCCAATACCAACTTACCAAGTGTGACTCCTTGGCAGCCAGTTCTCTTTTCCAACTTTCTCAATGCAAAATTTCTGGGCTCCGTTACTCCCTAAATGAAAAGAAGCAAAGTTACATGGTATTATAACAACAGGGGCACGGATCAGGAATTAGAGATTCTTACTTAAATTTGCCAGATTTAAGGTACTTTGGGCTTAATGTAAATGAACAAAGAAAGTCCATTTAAACTGGGGTATGACGGTTAAAATAAAATGGTTACAAATAGCAAAATTTAATATTTGATTATATTAAAACTAGAGCTATGAATCAATTTTTTTTAATCTCTCATTTTTCAGTGATTAATCGCAATTAACTGAACATTAAAAAAATTGCGGCAGTAATAATCTTCCTCCGTGTGAAACCCGGTGATCACTGAGCAGTACATAGTCGTGTGGATTAAAAGAAGCATAGAAGCAAAGAATTTGCATCGAGGATTTTTTGTAATCGAGTTATTAGTATTTCAGTCATTACTAGCAACATAATTGAAGGATGAATTCCTATTATAATTCGTTTATTTTCTTCAAGAACTTCTTCAACTCTTCTTCTCTTTGAATACCACTCACCCATGAGGTCGGCAAAACCCCCGACAGGAAGACGGCAAGTGCCAGTGACAAACTGCAGCAGTCTCATGCGCTTCTCGTTGTCAATCTCCTTAATGAACTGTGGGGGAAAGATGACCAACCTGTCAGTGAACCATTACCAGTCAGACGAGCCACACAACATGACTCTTTATGATGCTTAGTTTACAGCCTGTGGTAACTTCCATCAATTTTCTCTGCAAATGCAATATCTGTCCATACGTCCATCCAGCACAAGAGGTCATACAAGCACACACCTAAATATACAGTCATACATTATGGGCAATACAGTGTCATGCCTCTAAATCACAGTTATGAAAACATTAGCAGGTCACAGTATTAAAAGGTTTTCAAACTCGGCAAAGGTCCCAAATACTGCAAATCAAGTTAGAAATGTACAACAGCAACACCACTAACATAATAAAAACGGCTACTTGCAGAATTTCCCACACTGACCAGAACCAGATAATGAGATCATGAAAGAGTGTTCAGAACCTACCTGCCAGAACCACAGGATCTGTTTGCTGTTTCGAACGTAGTGACGGTAGATGGTGTTCCTCTGCCAGTCAACCAGGTCAATCTCTTGCATCCCACACAGCATGACCTATAGGAGGCTGGGTTAGTACCACTGGCTTGGAAAAACACAAGGTTTCTACTTCTGTGGTGTGTATCACGGAGCTGGATTTCTCGTTTAGCCAGAATTCTTGTCCATGACCATGATTAAGAAACACTGGAGTGCAGAGAAGACGACATTTTTGTAATTGTGTGAATTATATAAGGAGTTCAGTGGCTACTGCACTGCAACAGATAGAATTTGCCTAACAGAGAAGCTATGTAGCAACCAACAATAAATGAACTTTATTGTACAATATTCAGAAAAACATCTCACATCCCACATTTTTTAAGTTACTCCCCTGTACAAAGACCCCCAGAAAAAGTGTATAAAAGATGGCGGTTGCAGGCTCCATTTTCACTCTTGGCTGCACTCTGCAGTTTTGGATCTGATTAAGTGCATATTTTTAGGTGTACATTTTCATCCTCTGCACAGTTTGAAAAAGATCCATCAAACAGCTATAAAGTTATTGTGTTAAGATCAAGTGACAATTAATCTCAAAATTTAAACCATTTTAGGTCCTCAACCATAAGATTTAGCATATATTATAGTAATATAGTTTATGAGTTATTGGCTTGCATAACTAAGTGTCTCTGGCAGTGGCGGTGGAAGACCATATATATTCCTAAAAGGCAGGAGAATGCAATAAGAAAAGGAAAGAAGTCAGGGGACACCCTGGATGGAATCTCTGTTCATTGCTGGGCAAAGACTCATACATAATAATACACCATGGACAATTTTCAAGCACCTAATCTAGAGGAGCGCATAAGGAGCTGAGAATGAGAATCTACAGTCCTAATCAATAAGAAACTAGCCCACCTCACAATCATTAATAAAGACAGATTTTATTTTTATGAACATACTTCACTCATGATGATTCAAGCGGGAAAAAATCAGTTAAAGAAAACTTAATCAAGGGTACAAAGCCAGAACCATAGGGATTCTAGGACCAGAATTGCCAGGATTGATAAATCTTGGTCACCAAAGGCTGTTTTGCCAGGATCCAGTTCCATACCTCCAATTCCTTTGCATCAAAGTACTGCAAGTACTGCTGAGGCAGAACTTCATTGAAGCCCTCAAAGAAAGCTTGAGTCTGCTCCTCTACACCTCTAGACAATCTCCACTCTGCCACAAGCCTAGAAAGAAACGGTCATAAAATTAAAGTAAGAGATTCATTAAGGAAAAATCCAACAATTCTAAGAGAAATTTCAACTCTGCAATCCGTTTAGGTAACTGTAGCATATACTAAACACAATTTGTATATACAAACACTCCTCTACTTACAATAACTTATCACAGTCTTCACCCTATGTTTGTTTTAGGTCAGTCACTGCCACCTACCTGATATATTCCTCTTTATTTTCCTCTGTGACAACAATGTTGGCGCCATCAGGTTTCAGGTCATGTGTTGTAATTTCACCCAGGATTTCTTTATCCACAGAGAAGGACATTTCCAGGCCACACTCTTCAATGTTGTTCTCTCTGGCAATATAATAAAACACTTTATAAATAAACTAGCATAAGTAAATCATCGCACTACATGCAGAGAACTGGATTTCCAAAACTGTAATCACTGAAAAAATAGTCAAAGGTAAAAAATCTTAAGAAAAAAAAAGAGTCATCAGCACAAACAAGTGGGAATATTGATACTTTTGCTTTGTGCAAAATTTTACCCTGAAGGATATACAGCAGATGTCACCAAGTATTTACACATTTGTAAGTATGTATGTATGCATTAGCATAACAACTGCCAACTGGATCTTTCAATATTCTGTTACAAGGACAACCAATTCCTGCGAGCGGTAAAAATAGAATATATACCAATGAGCGAAAAGACTATGACCACCCCCATATGACGTGAATAAAGTTGACACCCTGATGGTGGATTATGGTTTTTTCTGCATGTCAACTATGACTACCAAAAGTTAGCTTACTGCCTAATACACCCCAGGCATTGACATGCACTGTTTGTTTAGTTTTATGAGTTTTATATTTATTAATATTATTTGCTTCACAAGGGAGTGGTCATAATGTTTTGGCTCTTCGGACGACTGGATACATTTCTATGGATTAGTTATCTGTGGGTTGCATGCAATGCTTAAAACTTTCCTAGAAGCTTGTTTCAAAAGCACAATTTAAATTACAAAACTCAAACCACATTATTTTTATGCTCTTTCCTTTTTTCCCCTATATTCATTTAAATTTGTTACTGTGTTTCCTAACAGCTTAGTATGGTTTGTTGAATACTATGCTGAAAATAGATGTACCGGTAGTTTGTGATAAAAGTTAAAAATATCTGTGTGAAAACAAAAACAAAACAAAAATCTGGCACTCAGACAAAAGTAAAAGTTGGACAAAAGTAAATGCTCTATAACAGTAATAGATGAAAATTGTAGTAATTGACATAATGACATATGTATTAATGTAGCAAGGCCCAGTTTTAAGTGACTGCTCACTTAATCCAGATGAGAGAATTGTAGAACTCTGGATCAATGGATTCCAGATCTTTCAGACTCAAAGGCTTGTTCAGTATGCGCTTGTAGAAAGGCAAGGAGAAACCTGTATCAATAAACTTCCCATGGAACAAAGCCTGAGGGAAAGGGAGAAAAAAAACCTGTCAAGAAGGATATAAATGTAACAATAGCAAGCACTATAGCTAGCAGGTAATCTTTCTCATTACGCTAATGCATCACTCTAATTACTCTAGAGTAATAATTAACCATTTCATTACCATGGCAATGAAGCGCCCGATGAACTTGAAGTACTTGAGGTGGTCAGGGTTGATGGATGAGGCAGGGTTGATCTGCAGGCAGTAGTTGTCCTTCCCAGCATACTCAAAGAGGCAGTACATGGGGTTCAGCACTTCGTGGGAAAGAAGAAAAAACCATTCCCTGTACAGACAGACAGATTCCTTGTCACTGACAGCATCTGAACATTCACTTAAATAGCATTCTAAAGGGCATTTATACATAAATTTGAAATTGCAATGGATAACATACTTGTCAATATCTTGCTGCCATCTTATTATTAAAGAAAAATAAAAAAACAAAATGCATACAAATACAACTTTAAAATTGTGTATATATATACACACACACACACAGGTATATACTGTGTATATATATATATGCAGTCAATGACAAAAAACAGTTAAGCACCCAGACGGAGTGGTGAAAGATCATGTGACTATATGGCTATTATTATAATATCAGATCAAACAGACAATGGGTCTGAGTTAATGGCCGGGCTGATCCCACCCATGTTCGATTGGGGAAAGATCAGGGAACCTGGCTGGCCACGGGAGGACCTCAACATGACACAGGCAGTCCATAGACACACGTGCCATGTGTGGACGGTATTGTCTTGTTGACAGTACCAGACAGACTGTACCAGGGCACTGTCTCAGAAGGGGTAAGACGTGCAGAAGGTTGAAAAAGATGCATCAAATAGTTTTTGAGTTGTCACACTAATGGGATCAAGTGTCTGAAGCTGCCATTTTAGTTCCTAAAATATCGTGCTGCTTTAATTTTCGTATGATCGGTCTCAAAATTTATTTAGTGCCAGTTCATCACATAGACAATGTGCCTTCCCCATCCAGGCACAATGTCAATAACTTGCCTTGCTACACCTCCATAGTCCAACCCTTCTTCTCCTGGGAATACTATCCACACTCGCCGGCGGAGATCATGTGCATTGAAGCTCATAATCTAAAGCAACATCAGAACCACAGTCATGTCAAACATCAATTAAAATAACTGAAAAAAACAATACAAAGAACAGCACAGTCTACAGACACATCAGAAGCAAGGGAGACCTAATTAAAAATTAAAGCTATAAATATAGTGACTAAAAGGCACTGGATTACTATAGACATATCCAAACAATTCTAAAAGTAATGTCCACACCCAAAGCAAACGTTTGCTGACCTGCTGGAACGAGTCCTCAAACAAGGTCTTTCGTGAGACATTGATCTTTATGTGTTGAGGCATGACCAGTTGCTGTAGCCAGAAACAAAAGATAAAAACGTGATCACAACAATCATACTATTCTTCACAAAACACTGGGCAGATCATTAGATGGTATATAAAACAAACCCTTTCACAATCTGTATTATCTTCAAAATGTTTTCATACCACTATGTCTTAACAGCATTACATTTTCACAAGAGAGCATTTCAAAACAAACTACTAAATCTTAATGCATTTTTACATTAAGCAGATGTTAAATGTTCCATTTTGTTTTACCTGCCCAGTAGCTAAGGCTACATTAAAGCTACAATAATTTGGCAGTGCATGATTCAGAATACTCATTATATTTCACAAGAGTTCAAAAAGCCTGACCAGTGAGACAAATGGCATACCTTCTTTGTTTGCCTAGTCACTTGTAAAGAGGTTCTGAATTTAGTGATGCAGACTGTGCGCCATGATTTCTAAAGCTACAGTACTGGGCAGAGGTTAGGTGACTTATGGTTGAAGTAGTAAGACTGCATTTCCTGAACGGCTGGTTAGTAGGGTACCCATGCCCCCATTTCTTCAAGCACGATTTTATATTTATTGTAATTTTTTCTAGAAACACAATGCTGCAGGATGATCAGCATCACACTCTGATGCTATACCAGCCTGCACAAAAAAAAATTTGATGACTAATAATTGCTGCAGCTCTTCCTCACTTCTCATGCTTTGGAGCAGTAAGTCCAAAAACACCTAAAGCGAGTAACAATGGTGATTTTTAATCAAGGAAGCGCTGCCTGCTGTGCCTGGTGTGTTTTGGGGATTACAGACTGAACTTCAAACTTTACAGCTTATGTAATTCAAATGACACAGTGAACTAATGTAAGTGATATTAAATAATAAGCAATAGCAATGATACGACACCCCCGCCAACTTGGAGCTATGCCAGCCTGCAATTATACATACTTGCCTGCATGTACATGGTGTGAATTAATCAGATCTATGGTGTGAAATATGGTGCAGATCTTGTACGTCTGGTATTATTATGAAATGACATAATTTATGTGTGATTATGAATGAAGCAATGCTGCACACATTCTGAACGCCATTGATAACGTTTGTTAAAGTAAGTTTTCTGTATCTGTTAATCAGTAATCGGCTTTAAGTAATCAGTCTGTATTTTTTGTAACCTTCTTGTCTTGTGTGAACCCTTCCTCTTGTTTTCTTTCCTTTGTAATGCCAGGAGGAAACATTGTAACCAAAATTGGTTTCCTACTATCTATCTATCATGTGATTCTGTCAGACATCCTGACAGAGACATTTTCACATTGTGAGACACTGATACCGACCTGACACCAGAATCTGAAATACTGGACTTTGGCTTTGAAGTCTCTGACATAGGTGATCTGAGGTCCATTTTCACTGCGTGAAAACAAAGAATTGGAATTCTTTTTAAATCCTAAAATGAAATATCTAACTAAATTCATTCAAATAATAAGTGAAACATCATACAATTTATGATTACATCAGCTAAAGAAATCCCTAATGTAATATTATCGTAACACAATCTTTTAATGTCTGCAATCAAGATACACACAAGCTACCAGTTAATTGTAAGATTTGTCAAATATTTATGCAAGTTGTTGCCTGCTTTAAATGAGGATTTGGTAAGCACTAATCCACATCTCAGACAGTTTTCAGAGCTTAATTAAATGAAAATGCAGAGGCCAGTCAGTTGTTTGTTGTGCTTTCGTTCCGAACAGGTGAAGTGCAGTGACCATAATGATATGTAGCTTCTCTCTTCACACCAAAAAAATTCCAACAATGTTTGCAGAATGTTCATCCCCAGCATACATAACTAGTTATTCTGGAAGAGCAAGTTACAGTTATACTTTGTTTACATCCGCATTCTAGAAAATTACATTTGCATGTAATTCTTCTGCCAGTTCACCCAGCATACCCTGGTAAAATTATGAAATTATCCACCGCGGAAAACTGACCTTCAGTCAGTCATATTTCATCACTATATCACAACAGGTGATGGAAGACACTTGTCATAGCGACCATATAGATGAAAATGAATTCCCCTAATTAAGACTGACAGATAAGAGCATTTAAGAATAGCAAATTGGGGGGGAGGGGGTCACGGGGCACTTACAGGGATGACTTTCCAGATCGGGGATCATTGTAGGTGGTTGTTTTCCGGTTGTGGTCAACAAAGTAAGGAATCCCATCCACCGTGAATCTCATCTCCCAACCTTCAGGCAGTGGTTTCTCATTCACCGTGCTGCACAACAGCAAAAACGACACCCAAGTGCCTAAGGACTGAACTGGCCATCATTATCTGGAAGCATGTGCCTTTTCAAATGAGCAGTGAAGCATCAACCCTTACGTCTGGTTTCGCGGGTCCTCCCACTGGGTCGTTCGTGTTTCATGGTTAACGAAATACACTCTGCCACTGGATTCTGTTCTTTTTTCTGTTACATTACAAAAAGAAATTTAAAATATGATGAATACATAGACGATAATTAAAAACTTGAAAGCCCCCTTTACCAATCCCTTGCTCACAAAACACGGAATGTTTTTCCTTTATGTGAATATCTTGCCTGAAGGCAGAACTTACATTCTAAACAGTTAAACATGGTTAATTACACTGCTTTTTAGAGATACACACACACACATTTGTATTCATATCTTTGTGAAGGCTGTCCATTCATTTCTATGGGTATAACCCCAATACCAACTGTGACAACCTTAACCCCTACTCAGCCGTTAACCATAACTATCCAGACGAAGTACAAGACTTTTGGCATTTTTAGTTTTTTCAGTCACAGATTTTTATAAAATTTATTTTCCCCTTGTGGACACAGACACACATAAGTTGGTCTTCCTATCTAAATGGGGACCGTCCATTCATTTCTATGGGAAAAAACATAATCACAATCATGACATCTACCCATCCCTAACCTTAACCATAAGTAATCAACCAAAATACAAGACTTTTGGCACTTTTACTTTTTTGATTGCATTCACAGATTTTTATAAAACTGAGGTTATCTACATGGGGACCTCAAAAGATGTCCCCAAAAGTAGGGAAATTTCAGGTTTTGGGGACAATTTGGTCCTCAAATGTTATCTATGCAAACCCTCACACACAGACAGACACAGACAGACACAGACAGCAGAGATTGCAGGTTGGGGCCAAGCGTAGTCAGACTTTTTAATCCAGTGCCCCAGCAGCACTTTTTCTGACTTGTCTTAATGTAAATAAGTTCATCAGCTCTCCCTGTTCTTTCATGTGTCACCACTAATATGTTACATGATAAAATTCCTGCACAATAAATTTAGCCGAGTAGGGGGAGGGTTCGCTCACAATAAATATGCAAATTGTATTGGATCTTGGACTTTGGGCAGCAAAGAGGAGATATGTGCGTTGAGTAGCCACTCAAAGAACTTCATAGTGACCTCAACAAGAATGGAATCATTCAGACAGCTGAATCAGCTAATTCCTTTTTAGGAAGAGGTATTCTTGTGGTCACCTTGAAACAGGAAGGGATCACAAACTGAATATGTCCGTAAAAACAAATGCAGGCTGTTCAGTGCATATTTTCATGATACAGCCTGGACTGGCATCAAGGCCAGAAGCCATATGAAAATTATTCTTTTGGAAAACTTCACACACATCAGTTCGGGATGCAGACAATGGAAGTTCACAGTGGGCTGTGGGGATTTGCTGGGCTGGGGGAGTGAAAGCAGAGTGCTCTGTCAGTCGTGGGTTTGATTTGTCACCTGTGATGCCACTTAATCCCATCCACTTATTCTGGGTATTACCTTTGGTATTTTGGATCTACAGTTGAATTTAGCAAATTTTATGGCTTTCCTGAAGTCATATTTAGATTTTTTTGGTATTGGGAAAATAATGAAACTCAAAGTTCTGTTACTAAAAGAAGCACAAAAACCAGCCCAGGCTTCAATGTTAAGACTGAAATTCAGTTCGTAAATGGCCCATATGACACGACCATTATACAGGGGGGCAAGAAGCCTCCAGATCCACCCGTCCCACAAGCCCACTGGGAGCAGCCATCTAAGGAGCACTTTACCCCATCCTTGTGGCAGAGTTCCCAAGGGATCAAACTCCTTGTTTTGCGCTGGGTCTTGAAGCTATGGCACAGAGAGTGAGACTGAAATGAGACCTCAACATACAGGGAACACTAGGACTTCTTCTCATAAGATGCAGCTGGAGAGTTGGTGTACACATGAGCAGAGCAGCAAAAACTCATCACTTAAACAACTTTGCTGAATGGCACCTATGTGTGTGTGTGGTATGTGTGTGTGTGTGTGTAAATATACACGTGATTGTCAGCAGATCCAAAACAAACAGCCAAAGCATTCCCAGAAGGGACTCCATGACCGTTTACCCTTTTTCAAAAAGGACAACAATTCTACCTAATTCTTAACATAAGTTACTTTATTCATTCAATTTTTCCCCCTTGCTGCGCAACATGATTATTTTAATGTCCCATTTAGACAACAGGATAGTTAGTGGACTGATCTCCAACTGAATCTGGGTATAGTATGGAAAGATCGCAACTACTGTAAGTACAGCCTAACTAGCAGCCTTCCATTTACTGCTACTCTGCACAAGGTCACTATACCAGTGTACAAAGGCTCCTGTCTATCTTAACATAAGCATCTCACCCCAATTATGAACCTCTGGTTGAACTGTTGCATGGCTCCCCGAAGCTGGCTCTGTCTGTGCTGCCACTGCTCATAGTTCCGCATCGTCTCGACCGTAGGGCGCTGCCAGGTGGTGGTCCTGGTGATATGATCCACAAAGTATATCCTGCCCGTAGGGTCCACACGGCGCTCCCAACTGCAATGTCAGAAAACAGAACAGGTGGGGAAAATAAATGACAGCCATTGTGAATAATGAGTGGTTTTGGTGGTAAAGAGGAAGGGTGCCCTTGTTCTTTTGTTATGTATGACACGGATGGCGGGGCGGCATGGTGGTGCAGTGGTTAGCACTGTTGCCTTACACCTCTGCGACCCAGGTTCGAGTCTCCACCTGGGTCACATGTGTGCGGAGTTTGCATGTTCTCCGCGTGTCGTCGTGGGGTTTCCTCCGGGTACTCCGGTTTCCCCCCACAGTCCAAAAACATGCTGAGGCTAATTGTAGTTAC
>JAODJX010000109.1:22456357-22473175 GCA_026776945.1 Isichthys henryi
TGCTTCCGGGATAGGCTCCGGACCCCCCGCGACCCAGTAGGATAAGCGGTTTGGAAAATGGATGGATGGATGGACACGGATGGCGTTATTGCAAATGAAGAAAAGCATACTATCACACAATGTTCTAATGATTTTTAACGAAGCAGACAACTCACCTGCCTTAGAAAAAAAAGCCCAGCTGTTCCCACTATAAGTATTAATTTTCTGGTAGAGAATGTGAGAAGTGAGGAGACATTACCCATGGGGTAGAGGTTCAGGCCTTTCCCAAGTCGTCCTCTTCTCTATGTGATCCACGAAATACATACGGCCATTCTGGCCTACTCGCTGCTCCCACCTTCATAACGGGAAAATCAAATCAACACGAAAATTAGCTAGTCGATCAGAATAAACCAAGCGGATTGGGTTATCACTCCATTTTAGGACCATAAAAAATCTTGAAAAAGAGTTTTCCTTCTTACCACAATGCATAGTTGACAAAGAAACAAATGATTATCAACGCTTATTTGTAAAAAAAATCTTGCAACTGATGTGTAACAACTACTAACCGGCTGAAATACAATTCCAAAGGAAGTCATTTTGGCTGCTTCAGCCAAGAGATACTGTTATTCTCAAAGAAAAGCCATTCTGATTATCCCCTGATATCTTAATAGTCATTGGGCAACTGCAGTACCTAGTCACCTAGGCAGGAGACCGAGTTTACCAAAAGTTATTTAGTTCAAATATTATGTCCCTGCTATAGGGCACTCAGAAAGATTACTGCTGTTGTACCTTTGAGAAAGCACCAAACATGAATATCTTCATAAAAAATTGCACCTAGAGACAACTGGTAAAACTAATTTCATTAGATAAAAGAAAGAAACTAAGCTATAAAAAATGACAATGCAGGCAGACCAGGTTTCAGTCACTAATAATATAAAAAGGGATACTTGAAAAACATTTTTACTGAGTTGTATAAATTGCAGTCAACAATATATATGATGCCACATGTTGCACTGAAATGCATATCCTGGTTTGGTCTGTGAAAGCTTTGCAGATTATATAGATAACATAAGCAGTATCCTACAAACTGTGCGGCTGGAGGTCAAGGAGACTTTTGCAGATGTTCCTTACCCAGGTGGCAGGGGAGTGAAGCTGGATATTTTCGAAACAGCTGGGGCACCAACTGCCTGTCGGGGGTCGGGAGACGCCAAACTGATGCTGGAGCCCTGGGCAGGTGCCTCTGAAGTAGCAGCACTGGCAGCCTCACTGGAAAAGGCTGTTGGAAACAACAACAAAAGGTGACATTTTAGAAAAGACCACTGGACACAAACGAATGGGGTTCTGGAAAAAACAGACTGTGTAAGCTGTACTGAATCACGGTACGATACTTAAAGGGTTATAGTTACATTGATGAGAAATTTTGGCATAAATCAAATTCTCCTTAATATTTTCATAATAAAACTAGAATTTGTCCTGTCATTGGGTCTGTCCACACTCACCAACTTGTACAATTTCTAGAAGTACTGGATGCAACACTATTAAAGTTAACATACAGTATGTGTTTTTACCTGAATGCTTAGTTCTTGTTGTGATATGTTGTATAACAATTTGCAGATTCCTTCCTAAATAATTAAGTGGTTCGTTGTATTCCTTTGTGTATGTTTTAATTTCCATATTTGAAATTGTCATGTATTTTATTTACACTTATAACAACTATATACAGTATATATAAATACAGTATGTTACAATATACTTAAATGTTTACAGTTAATTATCTGCTTAGAGTAGAGGGAAGAGGCACAATCCGGCTATCTAGGTTCTGAAAAAATTCAAGGCACATCTCAGAATAATCATGCCTTTTCTTGGACAATTGTAGTTGAGTTTATTTTATTCCTTTTATTTCACTTATACAAACCCCATATCCAAGCATTTTGGAAAGAACATTTCTAACCTAAACCATCACTATGCAGCTGTTTCAGTTTTGGGGCGACCTGTCTCAATTCGATCACTTCCAGTTTGTCATTCCATCAGTGTGCCTCCAAAGTTTGAAAATTATCTATATAATACTCTTGAAGTTACTTTGTTCCTACAACCAAGTGTCCAATACAGCAGCCGTTTCCTTCCATTGCTGCCACACAGCGCTGCTGCTTCATTTTTGGGGTAGTGTGGCCAAAAATGAAACCAGGGGCTTCATTTATCATACACATGCACGCACATTTTTTCCGTTCATGGGTACTGATTTTTCACAATAAAATGTATGTAAAGTTTGATAATGTGGGCCTAGGTGTAGATTTTCATCCATATAATGTTTTTATGAAGCAGTAATAAGATCCATCAAATACTTTTTGACTTATCACAGTCACAAGGACAAATGTCTGCTTTAACCCTTCCCATTGCTGTCTCTAAGCAACGTCACCCCAATTTTGGGGCTGTCTGTCTCAAAATTTAATCAGTTCCAGGTCAGAACCCACACAATGCCTCTGTAAAGTTTAAACAAGTCCATCAGAAACTTCTTGAGTTAACGTCTTGATGGGAGTAAGTGTAAAAACTGTCCTCTTTTGGCTATCACTATGTGGTGCTGCTTCAATTTTGGAGTAAGAGATCTCAAGGTTTGAAAAAGATCTGCCAAACAGTTTTGGAGTTATTGCCTCACATAGCAAAATGTCTACTGTGGTGGTGGCAGTGGTGAACCAGTGCTAAAACCATACGTATTCCATGAAGACTGGGGAATACAACAAGAAAAGTGCAGCTGTGAGGGGGGCAAATAAGGAATACATGAAGTGCAGTAAAACCTGCAACAGAGGCCGGTCTCCGTGGGGTGGGAGGAGGTGGACGCAAAGGCCTAGGGGGCCGTAGTAGCCTGGTTCTCCCGGCTGACAGTGAGGGGGAAGGAGTACCATTCACCGATCGTCCATTGGAGGTACCCTTGTCCTCCATGCTGTCAACAGAGGGAGAGTCATCTCGCCTCGCCCTGCTGTTAAAGAGCAGGCAAGTTGATTTTTAACCAGTAGAAATGTCACAAAAAAACTAAATTTCAGAAAGAATTACAGGCAATCATTTATGAAATAACTCAGGGTGGTCATCTTATAACCTAATGATATGATATAACCAAAATCATCTAACACATCCCTGTGAGCCAAAAAGAAGTGTAACAGACCAACCCATGTAAACCCAGGAGGTCCTTGTTAATACCTTGCTAGGATATTCAGACACCCATTTGAGGGGCCGGGAGAGAGGAGTGTATTCAGATGTCTTGGACCCACCTCCTCTACAATCTGATTATCTCTCTGAACCAGTCATATTTCCTTCTGCCTTCAGAACATTTTTGTGTACATAAAACGTCCACAAGCTGTATCTTCAAATTAAATTGCCCACAGAATGTTGTTTTGTGAAGTTTTAATAAAACTCATGAAAAATACTCCAGTTACCAAAATCAGAAATGACTTCTGCAGTCACCCTTCCTTTCGCTACTATTACGTTGTGTTGCTTGAATTTTTGTGTGATTTGTCTAAAAATTAAATCAGTTCCAGGCCTTCTCCTACACAAAATTCATGTGAATATTGAATTGAACTAAAAATGTTGACTAAAAAATATTTCGCGTTCTCATGTCAACAAGAAAGTGTCTGCAGCAGTCGACTGGTCCCAAAACAATATAGAATAATGTGGGCTTCTACAGTACCATCAGTCAAAGTGGTAAACATCATGACAATGAAGCAAGAAGTAACTGTACCTTGCACCACATTCCCCATTATTTCCAGAGTCTCCATTGAGGACTTCACCTGTGACACACAGAACCATGAGTGTCAAAAATGTATGTAATGATAATTACATGTTGTTTCATATTATATATGAAGATTGGAAGATGTTGCTAGTGACAGAGCCTCTCATATTTAATAGCCGATTCACGACTAGGGGAAACACCAACCAAGGTTGTGCAAAATTCAGAATTTATGAATTGAACTCCATTCTATTCATGACCTGAGATATGAATTGAAAAACTGAAAGGAAGAATTTAATTCATTTCAGTTAAAAAATTAATGCAATCACACACCACAGGAATGTCATTTATTCCAAAACATTATTAATAGTAGTATTCATTATTATCATTGTCATCATCATCATCATCATCATGTTCATCATCATTATTATTATAGACATTTTATAGATAGTAGGCGGTGTATGGTGGTAATATGGTGACCAGATAATCCATGTCAGGGAGGAGACTGAGCTACTTCACGTTTTACAAACTACTTAAAAACTGTAAGGCCCATATGTTTGACTAAATAATTCAGTTTTTTTGCTTTCACTGGTTTGTTTCCTTGATTGAATGACTATTCCAGCTTTTTCACATTAATGTTAATGGCATGATAGTTGTAGGAAACTGACCAATCAGCACACAGCAAGAACTAAGTGCTTAAGTGAAATCTTTTAATTGAGGTCCGTTTAATTGAAATTGTAGTTTACAAATCCTGTTCAAGATGGCAGATTATCTGGTCACCCTACTTTTAGCCTATTCTGTCAATATACATTTGGCTTGTATTAGCCTTCTAAGTATTTTTCCATGGGTACATATTGATTATTTTTGCATATTTAACTCATTACGTGTTCTAGCATTTTTGAGAGGACTGCAGTTGCTCTCCTTATGAGTGGCTGTGGGTTGTCTGAATAACTGAATACCAAGGGATGTACCAGCACCTGTTATTCACCACTTCAAGCACTGTTTTAATTCATGTAGTTGCTCCTATTTATTTTCTTTTGTGTAGAACAATTAGTTTTGTCTTTCAGTATAACAAAAAGCAAAATGTCATGGCAAATGCAATTATGCTTTACTGTAACATACAAGACTCATTATTCTATATTGTTGCATTTAACCAGAAAAAGATCTTCGATATTTTATCATTTAGATTGCAAGATTCTGGCCTGCAAATTATGCAACTACACCGAAGATTCCCTCAACAGGTGTAGAGAAAGCTAGTATAGCAAGATATTTGCAGACAATTTGTGCTAGCTCAGGAAAGCTGGTTTACTTTCCTCTGTTAAACAGGGTTGACTAAGGAATACGGTGACATCATGTGAAGCTTTGGTAACAGATGACAGACTAGTTTCACTTTCTTTGTCGGGGGTTTCTTTGGGGTATTTCTTTGATTAGGCGCTGCAGTCAGTTCAAATTCAATTCAATATTCACAATCTGAACTGGAATTTCAGGGCCAATCTCAATTCATTTCTGAATAGTGCACAACCCTGACACTCACTGATATCTGTACATTTGGAAGACCACTCACTGCAGAAGTTCACCTCAGCAGAGGCAAACATTTCTGGGTCGACCTCCATTCCATCAAGGCACACTGACAGGTCCCCCACCACGTCAGACTGGTCCCCCTCAGCACTGAGCTGCAACGTCTGCATGACCTCCGAGACTGAAATGCCAAAGACATGGGATTGCTGAGCACCCCACAAATCTGGGGGATATAGGGAAAAGCCCGTCTTTCATCTCTGTGAGCGCTGAATACTGACTGAAACTTTTATTCATTTGTACCAGTCTTCAGTGTGTTTGTAAAATATGCCTTACTAAAGTGTGTCTAGAAGACTTTGTTGTTTTCTCTACTGAAACATATGTGGCCACAGAAAGACAGCAGTAGGCTCACACACACGTAAAGAATTGAGCAGGTACAGCACTTACTTTTCATGTCATTAGATTTTAGGGTCTCCCTAACTTCCAATATGGCTACTCCCAACAGAATGTCCGACTTCAGAGTGTGATGGCTCCACACGCGGAAGACCAATTTACTGAAAGGCGTGACAATTCTGCATAACAAAGTAATTGCAAGATAATTAAAAAGGCTTGGCGCAAGGCAAACGGTGCAATACAATTCTGAATGTTACAATAATGCTGCACACCAATATAACTGTATTCATAATGACAGTAAAAAGAAAAAATAAATGCTGTTATTATTAAATTGAAAGGATTGGACTTTCAAACAGATATTTAATATTTAACCTTAGGAAAAAAATTACAAAATGACAGATATAGACCCTCATCTATATGTTTTTTGTAAAATGGTAATAAGATGCATCATGATGAGTTATCACATTCACAAAGTTAAATGTCATTTAAGACGAAGATGCTGAGTTGCTTCAATTTTGATGCAATTTATAAGAATAAGGAAAAAAATGTTGAGTAAGAAAGTTAAATAAATTCAAGTAAAAATCAAAGGATAAAAAAAAAAAAATCAATGTTTTTCTTGATTCCTTTTTCTGTATTGCTTTTTATTTCTCTTGAAGGGCTAAGCTGACAGTCAGCTAGCTTTGGGTGGCCCTTCCCGCTGAGGAAACATGCCTCCTCAGACAGACTGAGCGGCAAAACATGCTGCAACATAGCTGAGTTTAGTTGGGGAAACAAATTGCTTAAATTAAATGCAGCTGGACACAACAGGGTCATTTTTGCAGCATTTAAGTCGAGTGCTAATGCTGCCACAGTCTTTTTGCCATTCGGTGGGTGTAACTAGAGTATAATTCACCCACTGTGGCATAACGTGCATACCACTGTGGAAGAAAAATTTAAAGATCGGTGGGGTTGGGTGCATTGTGGGATTGTTGTTCAGTTTAAGGAAAGAAGTGGACGGGTGGATATGCACTCGAGTGGAGGACATGCTGATCTGGCATGGTTAGAGGGAACAGTCAAATCTGCAGGAAAGGCAGGACACATCTAGTAGATACAGGCAAAACGGGAACAGGGGGGCAGAAAACAGGGGTATGAGAATCCGGGAGGGAAGACTCTTGCTTGTGATGCTTTGCATTAGAAAGCTCAAACTATTTAAACGTATAATGTCATAAGCGTAATAGTATAATGCTAGTATGATAAATGTGTAACAGTAGATTAGGTAATCAAATAGTAGATTAGGTGGTCATATATACATATACAGAATGAACAAAGGCAAAAGATCATGAGAGGATGAGGAAATCAAGCACTGGTCATGCCATATGATAACCAATCCTGTTATAGAAGATCTTGTAAGGGAGTGTTGAAGGAGCATATAAAGAATGCACCCTCTTTGTCCGCTGTCATTATTCTGCTATTCTGCTTATAAAGAAGAATTTACCTTATCCATATTTGGGGTTTTGAGTTTGACTTTTTTTGATAAAGTCAAGGTATGGGAGGAATTTTTTTCCTTCCATACCCCCTATTGACTAGTTAGCCAGGACTGGAAGGTCCACCCAAAGTCAGGCAACTGACAACTTGGCCATTTGAGAAAAAGCAAACGCAACAGTGGAAAAGCAAAAGAAAACATGGGAAAAGCAATAAGTAAGCATTTATTTTCTTATTATTTTTATTTGTATTTATTTTACTTTCTTACTCAACAATTATTTCCATATTGTCTTACAGATTTGCTCATTTTTATGGCTCATATAACTCCATATGCATCTGGAGAGTTTTAAAAACGAGATACAGTTTTGAGACCGCCGACTCTGTATTCTGTGTTCAGGGAATATTTAAAAACATTAACCAAGTACATACTGTGTACAATAGAGCCACTGAAGACAGCAGAAAGGCCAGTGACCTTTAAACTGCTCAGACTAACTATAACAGGCAGTAGAGTAAATGAAGAGGAGGATGAGCGAGGGGAACCTCACCACCCTGACATAATGCTGACTCCGCTCATCACAAGAGCAGACTGTCATGTTGGAGGTGAGCAATGGCCCTTACACAGTGAGCGTTTGGTTCCATTTGGGGCTGTGGGTTTTGTTGCATTTCTCTGTCTTTTTGCACTGGCCGTCCACTGCAACTTCCACATAAGCACTAGGACCAAACCAGTTCTTTTTGTTCTCTTTCAGCTTGGCTGACAACACTGTTTGGATGGGAAAAACAGCTGGTATAATAAAATGCATTGTTTTGTTTTTTTTTTGCCGAATTTAGTGCACTAGTCTCAACATGGATGATACCTTTTAAAATCAGATAATGCAGGGAGTTTCAAAATATATGCTGCAAACACATCTAGACACCCTCAAACTGTGCTTATAATCAGTTCTCCAACCACTTAGAGTACTCGGACCTTCCTTCCACAAGAAAATAACCAATTATTTGACTGGACTTTGGAAATTAATAAACAAACAAATTTTTGAAATTCTTTGATTATTTGAAAATTTTATGCGGATACACACCATTGATCTGAAGTTGTGCTCTCATGTTGCAACCATTGATCTGGCCTGAATTAGAGATGATGCAGGCCATAGGGCCAGATGATCAACCTGAAAGACAAAAGACAGGGGAACTGTTACGTTCAGTTCCTTTATCTTAGAAATGATACATTATGCTGAAGTCTTGATACACTCCAGCTCCAGGACCATCCCGAGTTTAAGAATCTAGCAGCTATCCACATTCATTTAATTCACTTCAAATACAAAAAGAGCGGCCCACTCCATGTACCTAGATCAGAAAAAAACATTTAAAACCAAAGCTTCCATACATCCACCACATACAACCAACACAGGACTTAGGTGAAATCCTGTAGAGCAGTTTTTCTTTTTTGACTGGGAAGCTTCAAAAACACCACCTCGATATCTCTTAAGTAACATGCCTACTTAGTACAGTAGCTTAGGAGAGGCAAGGACTAATACAGACCATGCTATATAGGAGGAAAAATTAGGTTTTCCTGTTGAATGAAACATGGCTGTCTAATGAGAGAGAAGGGTTCAGAATTACACCAAGGTTTCAAACTGTAGAAGAGAGATGAACGTATGTGCTAAGGAGTGGAAACAAACCAGCTTTATTGAGGATGGATTTAGGGACCTTTAGTATAATCTCAGTTTGTGTCATGGAACTAGATTTTTGGGTTAACAAGGGAATGAAGGTAAAATCCATTTAAACTGGGGTACCTCAAATCCAACAAGTTATCTAGCTAACCAACAAATCTTGCTTTGTTGTACAGGCTCCAGGTGTTCACTGCAGATTAGCAAACGTCAAATTTTGGACAGGGGTGTTGAGTGGATCCATTTAGGACTGAGGTAAATACGGGTATCATCCACATAACAGTGGAAGTTAAAATTAAAATCCAGAGAAAGGGCCTGTATTATAATGCAAGACGTAGCCAGATCACTTGTCAGATGTAAGGTAAATGGACTGTTATCTTCGTTCACTTACACTTAGCCCAGACTACCATGAATCTAATGTGTTATCCGACTAAGGAAGAAATATGGCTTCATAAAAGGCCCAAGGTCTTATTGAAAATCATTAGCAATACACTCTAAGCTATAAAGTAGTTATTGCACTAAATATGGAAAATGCACTAATATATGATCTTGTACTTGGCATAAAAGACTTAAAAACACTCTGGGGTGACATGTTATTTTTCCCAGACTTGGACAATAGGAAGCTGGTGCCTACAGAAATATGATGCTGTGTAAACTCACAAAGCAATAGATCAGTTAATTATATATTATCTTTGAAGACTTGAATTGCAATTCTTAACTGCTCAGAAAAAAGATGATAAAGCAGAGAAAAATGTGGTACACAATAGGCCTGCACAAATTGCACATGCAATTGTCACACTGCAAGGACCGATAATCATAGGAAACAAAACTTAAGCTTTGCAATTTTAGTGTTTCTTCCTTTTGAAAATGATGCAGTTTTGGCTGAAAAAAAATTGTCTGTCTCCCACTGTTACCTTTGCATGAGCTTTGCATGAAATCTCCAAGTAAATCATAACAAACTATTCCTTGCTGTAGGACTCATAGTGTGGTGCACTTGTGAGAAATTTAACAAAAACGAATGAGGAGAAAAGCAGCCCAGCCATCTTATTGGTGAGGTGGTCTGTGGTTCTTCTGAAAGATGCCAATGCTCATGGGGGGAATCAGTGGAGATACCTGGAGGGACATGATTGGGAAGAATGGCTTCCCAGATCTAAACCCAAGTGCTGCAGCGTTACTGGATTTCTGTGCAACACATGGATTGTCCATAACAAAACACCACAGCCTTCAGAAGTGTACAGGCATATATAGAATACCAGATGAACCAGTATGACTCAGATGAGCAGTTTGGATTTGCTGCGAATGCAAGAGGCTTCCACCTAACGTGAATTCAAGTCGCACCTCAGGCAAGAACGACTACAATAGCTTGCAGTGACAGGTATTGAACACTCATGCACGAGAAAAGGTTTGAAGAGTCTATGGAGAGAGACTAACAGCAAAAATATTTTGGCAAACCATTCTAAGCCTGAACCCGTGGAGGTAGGACTCTACTTGGGCTGTGGGTCAGCCATGGTAAGGAAAGTGCTGACCAACAGTGGAAACTGTCAAGTCATAGAAATAAGACTTTCATAAACCGCTTTACCTAGCCGGTGTGCTTTCTAGCCTGGTGACAGTATTGGAAACTTCTGTTGGGGCAGATTCTCTCACTGCAGCTGAAGTTGCTAAGGTGGTAAGAGGCTTCCATAATGCAAAGACTACATGGGTAGCTGAAAACTAACCATAAATATTTGAAGCATTAGACGCTATTAGAGTGACCTGGTTGACGTACCTCTTCACTGTATCTTTAGAATGGGAAACAAGGGTGGTAATCTTTTGTAAGGAAAGGACTAGATGGTATGTTTCAGCTATTGTGGGACCAGACTTCTCACCCACCCCTATGCCACAGTACTCCCAATGGTTGAACCTAGGATTCAGGAGAAACAACATGGATTCCTGCCTGGCTGTGGAACCCTGCGTGAGGGTGAATAGGCATATGCTAACAGAATTACATCTGCTTTGTGGACTTGGAGAAAGCATATGATTGCATGCCATGGAAAATATTATGTCAGCTGCTACAGAAAACTGAGCACTGGAGCTGCTATACGATCTCTTTATGAAAGCAGTAAGAGTTTTGTCCACAACCATGACACAAAATAAGCCTTTTTGAATTGGTGTTAGTTTCTGTAATGGGTCTCCAAACATACATGTGATTTTCATAGAGAAGATATCAAAGAACAGACATAGCTGAGAGGGAGTCCATTGTAGGTTCTAGAAATAACCTTGCTATTTACAGATTATGTCATGCATTTCGCCTGATCCGACCAGGACTTGTAGCACACACTTGGGAGGTTAGATGATGAGAACTGAATCTAGGATGCTCTCTACCTTAGTGGTGCCTTGGGGTCCCATTCATGAGTGACGATATGAGGGAAAGCAAGACTTCCATGGTAGTGAAGCAGTCAAGTCATAAATCAAGGCTGGATTACTGCTCAATCTGCATTCCTATCCTTACCTATGGTAATGAGCTGGGGGTACTGACTAAAAGAACAAGGTCATAAGTACAAGTGGCTGTGATGAGGTTCATCGCAGAGTTGCTAGACTCACTCTCTCTGACAGGGTGAGGAGTTTGGTGATCTGGAGGGACTTCAAAATAGAGCTGCTGCTTCTTTGGATCGATATTCAGCTGATGTGGTTCAGGCATCTTACAAGGATGCCACATGGACAGCTCCACGTAGAGCCATTTCAGGCACATCCCACTGGGTAAAGGTCCCAGGGTAGACCCAAGACACAGTGAAGGGAAGGTGGGAACCATTGTGGGCGGACCCTAACATTTGCTGAACAGGGACATCACTAAGTTTCGCTAGAACATTTTTACTCCATCAAGGGAAACAAAACTTTTAACTTTAACCTTGAAAAGGAACAATCATTAATGTTAAAAAACAGTCTGTCAATAATTTGGCTTGATACATTTCAGAGCTGCTAATTCCATATTGTGCCCCCTAGTCACTTAGGTTTCTTTACAACTCCACCTCTCACTTCCCCACTCTCGTCTCAAAACCAAAGGTGACCGGGCTTTATATTAGGTCCTCCTCCACTATTGACAAGTTTAAATCTAAACTAAGCATGAGTCACCTTTTTTCCCCTTGCTTTTGACTCGGTTTGAGGCTTTATCCTGGTTTTATGCCTGGAGTCACAATTCTGATCTTTGATATTGGCTAGGGACACCATTAGTTTTTATGTTGGATGTGTGACTGTTTGTTAAAAGTATGGAAGTTGAGTGGATGCTTTTTTCTAGCTTTATGCATTTTTAAGACTTATCCTTAACTCATTATAAGATGCATGGTAGCACCAGAGAGAGTATAACAATTCCTTGACCAAAAATCAATAAAGAATATTGGCAACCAAGTGACTATCTGGCCTGATGGTTGACATCACATTTTCCAATGGTTAAATGTGGTTAACTGCTCTCTGTTTCAGACGTACTGACACACACAATCCAAATATTATCTCTATGGGGACTTTCCATTCATTTCTATGGGGATAACACAATTACCCCAACCCAGCCTTAACCTTAACCATAAGTAATCAACCAAAATACTTTAGTTTTTTTGATTGCATTTGCAGATTTTTATAAAATTGAGGTCATCCTTATGGGGACTGAAAAAATGTCCCCACAAGGTAAAAGTTTCAGGTTTTTAACACACTGTGGGGAAATCTGGTCCCTACGATGTAATTATAAAAACCCACATACACACACATACAGTCTTGGAAAAAATTAAGAGACCATTCTATATTTTTCAACAAATCTGCATTTTTAAATCAAGGTTTAATCGTGGTTGTGCTGGCAGAGGCTACGCTGAGCAACAAGTTGCTTCCAGGTTCAAAATTTGTAAGACAGCGGTACATAAGAACAGGGTGAAGCAGGAGACACTGGGGAAGACCAGAAATCAGTTAGGTAAAGGGCACAAGCGACTTTCTAATGCCAGAGATGACCGTTAACTTATCCAACAGTTTCTCATGAATCGTAGGATGACATCAAGTGACCTTCACAAGGAATGGGAAACATTAAGTACAGGTGTGAAGTGCAATGCTGGGACAGTGTGTATCAGGCTCCTAGATTCAGGACTGAAGTCCCATAAAGCAAGGAAGAACCCCTTCACTAATGAGAAACAGAAGAATCAGGCTAAAAACGGTCTGCAAATGTCTGGGTACTGAGATCATCAGTTGCTCAAGTTTTTGGAGAGGAATGTTGTTCCATTCTTGTCTGATACAGAATTCTAGTAGCTCAATTGTCCTGGATCTTCTGTGTCGTAATTTTTGTTTTATGATGCGCCAAATGTTCTGAATGGGTGAAAGATCTGGACCGTTGGCAGGCCAGTTCAGTACCCAGACCCTTCTTCTACGAATCCATTATGTTGTAATTGATGCAGTGTGTGGTTTGACATTGTCATGTTGGAAAATGCAAGGTCTTTCCAGAAAGATATCATCTGGATGGGAGCATATGTTGCTCTAGAATCTGAATATACCTTTCAGCATTTATGGTGCCTTTCCAGATATGCAAGCTGCCCATGCCATATGTACTTCCTCTTTAGTCCGGAAGTCATTTCCAAAAAGAATTTCAAATTCAGATTCGTCTGACCACAGAACAGTTTTCCACTTAGCCACAGTCCATTTCAAATGAGCTTTGGCTAAGAGAAGAGGTTGGCGATTCTGGATCATGTCTCTTCTTTGAATGTTTTAAGTAGCATCTTCGGATGGCATGGCGAATTGTGTTCACTGAATGTTTTCTGGAGATATTCCTGAGCCCCTTCAGTGATTTCCATTGCAGAATCATGCATATTTGTGAGGCAGTGCTGGCTAAGGGCCCAAAGATCATCGGCATCCAGTATGGTTTTTTGGCATTGTACCTTACACACAGATTTCTCCAGATTCTCTGAATCTTTTGATTATATTATGTACTGAAGATGATATTTTCAACCTCTTTGCAATTTTATACTTAGGACTGAGAAAACCATCTTATGACCTACAGTTTTAGAACCACTGACAATGTTCCTAGGAAGTCTGCAAGAAGGTCCACACTAGATCTGGGTGGTATGACCAAAAATCATAACAGTATTTTTAAAAAATTATATCGGTTTCACTGTATACGACGGTATTTTTTTTAAAGTATAACTGGGCGTTCGCCACATTTTATAAGATTTTATAGGACACATTTTTGTTTTACATTTTTGTATTGTTCCCATATTAAACTATATTATTTTATTAGCCATAGCACCTATCCACTACCTTAAAGATAACATACAGCTAATCTGTTTGCATAGAAGCTTAACATCCTTAGCCTTTCCATGCTCGTCTGCAAAATACTTTCAGATGGCAATTTTGCGTCTGTTGTGGAAGTAGAATTGGACATTGGTAGGCCCGGGAGGTTGGCATATTGGGTCTGTTATGTCTTAGGCCTTAGGCAAGAAGAGTTTGTTTTGAATACTGTGTGACCTCGCTTCGTGATAGCTGCCTGCAGTAAGTTCCGCAGACCCTGAGGAAAGCTCGGACCTTGGAGACGCAGACAGCGGAACAAAAGGGGGGGAGAAACCACCTACAGGAAGAGATTCGAAGCTGCCCCAACTGGTGCACAGCAAGTTATAGCTTCATAAAATAGTTGCGGCAGACAATATATAGCAAGCTATAGGGTAGTGCAAAAGTATAAGTAATTATGTTAATCATACTAATCATATGTTAACCATGTATTTGCAGTGATTCAATGACAATACGTTAATGTGTTAATCATTAATCAATGGAACACCCAAACATTAATAGTGATTCAATGTCCTATGATCAATATCTATATACATATCTCAAGTAGAGTCTAGAAGCCGAGACAGATTCCGGTAAACTGAGCTAGATGGGTGGATTTTACCTTGCCACCAAGGTAAACCAATAGAGCAGGAGAATGGTGTTTGTTATACGTTTGAGCTCGGTTTGTTGGTGCTTTGTGACCAATCAGGATTTAGAGGTCCTTATTGGGAATTGGGAGTTACGGTTTATCAACTGGTTGCTCTGTGTGCTCCGGGTGACTTGGTACTGAGTGCCAGAGTGTGATGAGACTGCTTTGCTGGAATGCTGGAATAAAAGAGATTTCCTTTACCTCATCAAACTGAGAGGTCCAGACTTTCATTCTAAGTGTTATATTTAAAATTTTTCTAAAACACTGCTTTTCAGGTGGTTGATGCGACATATTTTCCGACGCACGCTCTCTATCCGTTGTTGGAAGTGTGCTCACCTGTGTGTAGCAAGCATCTGTGGCAAGGATCAGTCTCAAAACCATATATGCATTTAGTGAAAAATCAATAATTACTGGGATACTCAAAACTTCACACAAACAACTGCAATCACAAGACTAGAAACATAGCTCAGGAAGAAATTCAGGTTTGTAAGAGCACTATGCCAAGTTCAGTTTCATGACGCAGAAGGGAATCATCACAAGAGCCTGAGTCACTCTCTACATGTAATGCATAAAAGTTATTGGTATAACGTACAAACCATCAGCTATTAGCACACCCTGTGGCCATGAAGTTAAAAAGTGTACATATACTACATATTTTAAGAATATTTAAGCATTTAGTTGCCTATGGCTTAGGTGATACTTGAAATCCCTACAGGGATGTTGTGATCATGACACGATGTAATTGTGATTACATAGCACATGCGCAAATATCACCAGGGTTTTAGATGACAGGTGAAATATTTGTCTGGATGTCGACTTTCAGTACCATACTGACATTTACTTACGCCCACAGTTTAGTAAGTAGTTTAGTAGTGTCCCTAAATTATTAATGAGATGCGTATTGTGACAGTCAAAAGTTAGTGATTTGTATAAATTCGGCATATTCTTATGTTTAATAACTGTTTCAGACTTTAAACTGCAAGAAGTACCACAACACCACCAACACCTTTTTACCTTGTTTATCCACAATATCTCCTCTTTCAAAAGATCTTTTAGCTGTTGAGCTGTTCTTTTCTTCAGTGCCACATCAGTGCTAATCATTTCCACGATTTATTCAAATAATGGTGTGGCGTGCTCCGCTAACTAAATTTAATAAACATAAGAATACGCTGAATTTATACAGACTACTGACTTTTGGGCATTACAATACACATCTCATTAATATCTTAGGCACACTAGTAATCTGCTTACCAAATTGTGGGCGTAAGTAAAACGTCTGTAAAGTACCAAAAAGCCAGGGTGCGGATAAAAGATCCCCATCATCGATTCCTCTCAAAAGGAACACATATCATTTATAGAAACAATTTAACAGAGTACAGCAGGCCTGGAAACCATGACAGTTAAGTTTACCATCTCTCAGAGACAGGTACAGATAATACAGCAGGATTCTCCTCCCTACTCCCATAACTGATCATTTTGGTCTGTCTACTAGAGGTCTTCATTTCTGCAAACTACTGGATCATTCGACGAGTTTTTGACAGTGGTATTGCCTAGACTTCAGCTTGCAAGAAAATGGTAAAAATCTCTTAAAAGGTCCCCAAACACACACTTTAAAACATTTTTTCATTTGAAAGCAGGTAAAAAGTACTTTATTCCAAAGATAGATAGATTAGATAAATAAATAGCCCTGCCCCACCTGCCTTTTCTGAGGCTCAAAAACAGAATAAAACATTTTTTGGGTAGTAATCTCATGAAAGGAACGAAGTATGGGGTATGAAGTAAGGATGTTGCCTAGTAACTACCACAGGAACACTCAAGCACCTCCCAGGTGGCCCAAACGTTTAGACGAGCGGCCCCCCGATCGGGCCTTTCAGTTTTTTGTGACTGTCTCCATTGCAGTGTAGGACCCAGTGATGAGTGAGTCCATTCTCGAGGGACCCAAACTCACCCAATGCATTTATTCAACCCAACCATGACTCAAAGCATTGTTGATAAAAACAAAATGATGCCCGATTACCCGGCCTGTTTTATATGTTTACATTTTTATTATAATTGACTGCCCGAAATTTACAAACGAGCGGAGTCCATTCGGCCTGAGGAGAACTTAACTAATAGCTCAGAGTTGTTAAAACCTTATCTAGCTCTGATTTAAAGGAACCCAGGGTTTTAGCTTG
>JAODJX010000109.1:22488882-22499792 GCA_026776945.1 Isichthys henryi
TTTTAACAACTCTGAGCTATTAGTGAAGTTCTCCCCAAGCGAGCTTGATGGGCCGAATGGCCTCCTCTTGTTTGTATTGTTCTTATGTTCTTATAAAAAAAAAATCCTTTTTCTTTGCTTGTGATTCTAAGTGTTCACTCAAGACATTTCCAGTATTTGTTTCAACGCTATAACCTAATTGTCCCATATCTGTTTTTATTACTTTATATTTTTTCTATTGAAATGGTATTTTGCTATACTTATAGCTGTTGTTCACTCTCAATTAAAGGGACATATACGGTCAGCCCACCATGACTAGGTACCCAACAAGACACACATGCTGATGTAGAACTGTTACAGTGGTGAGGCATGGTGCAGGCAGGAAAAGATGCGAGGATCCACTAGCAGCTCCAAGACAAAAAGCGGTTTATTGAGGGAACTAACACACAGGGTAAACCTACAAAACCAAAAGGGCCACGAGGGGTCAGGATACAAACAGGGAAAAAGACTGAATTAACCAAATCTATGAAATAATGCACAACTAAGAACCTAAACCGGGGGGAACCCCCCACAGAGAAGAGACCACAGCAATGGATCAGGACCAAAAAAACAGTAACATTCACAAAGAGTAACTAAAGAACTGAGCGGGGGCAGGTACTTAAATGCAAAAGCCAACCGGGCTAACAAGAGGGGCAAGGTGTGGAACATCACACAATCAACCAATAACAATGAGGCGTGTAGAACAGGCAACCGGTGCAATAAATTATACTAATGAGCACAAGACTAGGGAAACTCCAACAAACACTGAAAGTAAGAACCAGTAATCACACACTAGGAATTCGCTCAGAAAATATAGGAACAAGTGGAATATAATAAAACAAGGCACACGTTTGACAAGGAGAACACAGACCTAATAAACACTAGCAAAAAAAACCAGAAAAATCAATTAAGAGGATCAGGGAAGACTTGAACCTGGGACCAGAGAGTTCCAGCTTTTGTACTACATACTCGACTCACTGACCCATGCAAAGGGGATGGCCAGTGATGGCTGCTGGCCACACGGGGACGAGACAAAAAGACATTGTCAGACGGGCCCTGACCCTGACAAGAACTTTTATTAAATAAATGGAGAACACATAGAATCCAACTTTGGAATGTTTGGCTTAATCTCCCATTCTGGGCAGGAGGAGATCACTTAGAAGTAGTGTGTAAAATTAACCTTATGTAATGAAAAGAAATATTAATCATTATATTAGTCAGGTTGGGTCATGAAAATATCATGAAACATAGTGGTACAAATTGGGCACCATTGTAAAATATGTCGAAAAGTGTAGATGTACATGTCAGGTACAAATCAGGCAGGTGGTGTTGTTTGCGAAGAAACAAAAAAAGAATTTGATGTTGGTAGAGTGGCGATGGTTTGGCTTTTGTCCAGTCAGATATTGCTCAAAATTACCTGCAAAGTTACCTGTAAACTATATCAGACCACGGTTGGCATTTCCAGAGGTAATACTACATATCTGTTCAACCACCTTTTGGGAAGATCGCCCACCCCTGATGACCAAGTGTTCGGCAATTGATCAGGGACAACATATGACTCAGGCCACTTAGTAAAACAGTACATGGCCACAAGCAGCATGATGAATTTCTGGTGAATCCTTTCCATCTCCATCCCCAGGGGAAAATTGTCCTCATTTATACTCTATTGCTACCTTTCAACAGGGAATTGTGTCATTACGACCCAAGTGTACGACAGAAAACTTATCAGTATGAAACCAGAATATATTAATACCCTGGGAGTCTTGATGACCTTTCTGGCAGATTAGCTTAAAACTAGTGTAAACTATAGGAAATAAAGCAGACCCAATGTACACGTCAAGGAAAAATAGGCTAATATCCAAGCTTTTTTGGGGAATATTTTTGTAGTGTCAGTTCAAAACTGCTCACATCATGTTGGGTTACATTCTAGTCACGCTTTTAAAGTAGCTGCCTGATTTTCTGTTTTTCTTAGGTGACAAGGTGAGATATTAAGTTACCTGATTCTTGATGCTGAGACTGTTATGAAGCAACATGACAAGCTGAGTAACAGCGTTTGTTTCATCTTAGCAAGATTCAACACTTTTTTTTTTTCATATTAGGCATCGACTTTTACAGTGTTATTTGTGATTTTATTAGAGTAGCAATTCCTGGACAACTTATCTGGTAGCATCATAGAGACACTGCATGTTCTTGTTCATGCACCTTTTACTGGAATTGAACAGTAACGTGACCTTTAGCAAATAAAATTGTGAATTGTCTTCCACAGGAAAACTTAATTGTTTAATAGTTGGAAATGCCAGCTTTCTTTTCCACTTGTGATAGTGACTGATAAACATTTCATGCAAATGAACGAAAAAAAGTGGATTTTCCTATGCTTATTAATAAGGGCTTTTGGATGATTTGGAGAACTGTGAACATACTTGTAATGTGTGCATTATTGGCTAACGAGATGACATGGAAAGTTCAAATCTGGTTAAATCCTTGGAAAATGGATACCTGAATACATTAGAATAGATACCCAGGCAGGTGAAGTCAATCTAGATAGAGCCCACAGCTATCCCAGCCCTAAAGCAGAGCCTGATCTGCGCCCTCACCCTCTGGTCGTTCATTTTCATAATCTTCTAGACAAACAGAGAGTGACTGCTGCTATCAAATGCTTCGCATCCATATGTCAGGTGAAAAACAGGCCGGTGGTCTCAATATTTCATTTTTCAATGACATTCTGCTATGGTTGTCCAAACGTGGAGGACATTAGACAAGGGAAAACCCACCTATAGGACTTTAAGGTGGATTATGCTCTGCTTCTCCCTGGTACGCTGAGAGTGACAGTCAATGGGACATGCAAGGTTTTGAAAATACAATCAAAATATCTTATGCCGCAGTATGACATCTGGACAGTATGAAAAATTAGATAGACAGCCAAATCTCAGCCCAGCTGCCTATCACAGTCCTTGTGATGTGCCAGTTGCATGTGCCTATCCATTCATTCATTTTCTCAAACCACTTACCCTGTTCAGGGTTACAGGAGGTCTGGAGCCTATGCCAGAGGCTACGGGCACAAGGTAGCAAACAACCCAGGATGAGACACCAACCTATTGCAGCACACACTCACACACCGTACACTCACACACCGTACACTCACACACGCGCACCTATGAGCAATTTAGTAACTCTAATCAGCTTCAGCATGTTTTTTCGAGTGTGGGAGAAAACCAGAGCACCTGGAAAAAACCCCAAAACGACACAGGGAGAACATGCAAACTCCACACACATGGAAACCTGGTGGGGACTTGAACCCAGGTTCAGACAACACTGCTAACTACCATGCCATGCTGTGTGCCTAGCATGCAATCATTGCACATTGTGCATGCCTAGTTGAGGCCAGAAACATGGTTAGCTCTAAATAATTGTCACAACTAGGCTATACGCTCTATTTAGCTTAGGGCATGCTATTTCAATACTCATGTAACATGATGGTTTCTGGGAATTTACTGTTTGACTTGATTTCATGAGTTTCTGTGTATAGTCAGGCAAGTTTAGTGGAGGAATGGTGTGTATTTGATGGAAGTGGAGATTTTTGGTGGTGATTTGGTTCTTACAAATATTGCCTCTGTGCTAGGATGGCCTGTGATCCGTAGCTTGTTAAAAATGTTGGGGATTTTTAGAAGCAGAAACATAGTCTCTGTGGGTCTTTCTATATCGTGACAGCACCAGTTTCACAGTAATGTTGCACTGGGTTGTGTAATTATCATTCTGTACTATTTTAAGTGGAATAGACAGCTGTGTTTTGCCCAGCAGGGAATATTTTGGGATGGTCTCTCTGATGAATTAAGACCTCAGAGGCTGCTGCAAATGAATTCATCAAATTATATAATTAAGAAACTACATAATATACCTTATTCTTTCAATAGGTGCATCGTCCATTTTCTTAACAGGTTTCCAGTCCTTGGTCTGCATTGAATGAGTAATTGCTGTTACTCAGTTTGCCCATTAAAAATGATCAAACAAGCTGAAGGCATATTTAGGATTTCTAATGAAGGCTAGAATAATTTAAATAAAGGCTATCATGCCCACAAAGAAAATAGTCAAATTTTGTTAAGCAGCGTATTTACTATGCTGATAAAATCCATCTGGCCTGTTTAGAAGGTGTTAGAACGATTGGCAAATAAAGAGACTGCTGTTCTTATTGATAACATGACATCAAGAACACTATCTTCTCAGAATTTACCTTGTAAAGTCACAGAAGTCATGCAAAGCAGTAACATTTGGTTTAATTTTTCCATTTTCTTGTTAGCTGGCACTGGCACAAAATGACAACAGTACTGGCTTTTTCTGCATTTTAATGTGTGAAATTGGATTCATATCTGTATAAAAAAACACAGATTTGGCAGTTTAGCATAGAGGATGAGGTGAGTGTCTGTACCCAGTCTGTACTTGCCTTTAGTATTTGTTATTAATACATTATTTAATGTATACATGGAATGGCTGAGGTGCCTCTGAGGAGGGCTTTAGGATTCAAAGTGGTGTTCATCTAACCATCCAAGAAGATACCATTAACTTCTTTTTTAATTTTAGACATAAAACTGGAAGCCAGAGACACTGACTGCTTTAATTGACAGATGATACAAACTTGAAGCAGTGCCACAAAGTGAGAAGGGCAGTCTCAGACACATGATCTTATTAGGACGATAACTTAAAGTATTTGACAGATCTTATTAAAACACTGCAGACACATTGTATGAGGGGAGATCTGGATCTGGAACAAAATTAAAGCAATACGCTTAGTGGCAGCAAAAGGAAGGGTGACCACAGAAGACACCTGACCTTGTGAAAGTGATAACTCAAAAAGTATTTCATTCATTTTATTTCCACTTCACCAAAACATTATATGGATGAAGGTCTACACCTGATTTAATTTCAAGGCAAATTAGACGAAAATTGAAGCAGAACTAGGTGGCTACAAAGGAAGGAAAGGGTGATGGCAGAAGTTATTTGAATCCTAATGCAGCATGACATTTGTATCATGAAGCAGGATTTCTAGCTTGTCAGGTTTAAGGTAGTCTGGGCTAAATGTGAGTGCCTAACCATCAAATCTCACTATGATACAGGCCCCAGGTGGGAACACAACCAAACTTTTTAAACACTGCCGTAGAAAATGTCCACTAAAGTGTACTTTGGTATTTTTGCCTACTGTGGTGTATTTTTTTGAGGATTTTAAAAATATTTTGTATCCATACAATCTGCACAATCCAAATTAAAATGATATGTAAATAGTAAGTCTACAGCATCTGAATACATTTGTGAAAAGTGCCATAAAACAAAAAAACACAAAAATGAAATGTTATTTTCTTCAGATTTTAAAACTCAGATGTAAAACTCAATCGTAGGCACAAGGTTGCAGGCTGAATGCCAAAGACAATCACAGACGTGATATATTGAAGTATAACCGCACTCCTTCTTATATGTTATTGCTTAAATAAAAAGCATAATTTTCATTGCTCCATCATACTATGAAAACTGCACTCATAGAAAGACTCTTGTCCAATCACATTTTATGTGTTTAACTGTTGTATAAACATTTTAATAACGCAAACTGTAATAACGTGGCAGTGAATGGAATCATCAAGATCGCTAGAGGCAGACTGGATGAGAATTCTGCAAGGAACCATGAGTATGGGGACAAGGGGAGATGGGCTGGCAGATTTCACCATGTTACCGCCTTTCATACCAGTGAAGGAAAGCATGTCCTAAACTGCAGGCTGTGATGCGAACCTTCATAGGGGACGTTATTATAGGGAATAACAGGGAAAGGATTGTAGATCAGATAATAATGGCAGAACTGGGGAAACTCAGGATTGGCACAGATAAGTACAAGAGCTATGAAGGAGCAAACAGGAAACAGTTGGGGAGTGTTTAACCAGAGGGCAGGAACAAGAAGTAAGAGTAAACGAGGACCAGGTGTGGCTAGTTAAGCCAAGAAAGAAAACAGGAAGGGTATGACTGACAGGATAGGCAGAGCATGAATAAACTCTGTTTACAGAATTTTTCCAGTTTTTTTCAAACCATAGTGAATTGCGGATAACTGAAACTGTGGTTACTGATACTGTGGTTAATGAAACTGCGGATACGGGGCTCCCAAGTTATGGTGAGGAACCTGTATCTGGACACGACCTTTTGATGGATGAAGACATGGAAAGCTCTGTTAATGCACTAGTAATCACTGACCTTGGGAGGCTTCAGGATACCCATGAAAAGTGATAATCTGATGTATTTGTAGATTTCATGGGCTGAAATGTCAGTCCACCTGTACTTCTTGCGAGCAGCAATATTTTTGGCTGCATTTTTGTTTGTGTTATTGCACAGTGTTTTGACAGATGTGCTTTCAAAATACATCCTGAACAGCTCCTTGGGGGACAGGCTGCACATTTATGGCGCACCTGGATTCCATTAGGGGAGGAAATGTGGGCAAGGCTGAGACAAATGGTTATGTTCACTTTTCCATCCACTGGAATGATTGGGGGGCATCTCCATTATGGAACCCTGGTGACAGGACCCACGACTACAGTTTCTCTATGCTGAATGACCTGCCGCCACGGTGACCTCCACGACCTACCTCTCAGTGAAAGAATCTTCCAAATCACTGGAAGCTACTTAAGACTATGCATGTCATTTCAACAAGAGTTCCAGGGATGTCGAAGTGATGTTCCGGGCAGTTCTGAAGTGTTTGGCATCTCAGGGGGCACCAATGTCTCTTCTGCATCATATATCTGACACAAAGTGGCACCAGGTACAACGCAGGTGTTTTTGCCAGCATGAACCTGACACAGTGGTCATTTACCTGTCCAGCACCCACATTGTTTAAATAACAAATGTAGTTGTGCCCATCTGAGCATCCTTGGGCATGTCATTCTTAATTTGAGGTGTAGTTACATGCATTCTTGCCACGTTGCTATCTTGAGGCAGCAGAAAGCGATTATGAGACGAACAAAAAAAATCTGACCTGAAGTCAATGACGCAGCATTTCACTGTTATTTTAAGGGCACGTTATCAAGATGGTAACATACGTTTACATAGCGTCAGGTCCGTAAAAGGCGAGGAGGATAGAAAACCCCAGTGGAAACATGAGCGTAGACAGGACGGGGAGTGTATGATCTGGGACCAGACAATTTTGTGCAGCTATAGAAATGGTCATTGTGATTATACATTGTCAATAAAATATTTTGAATGAATGTCATGTTTTTTCTGTGTAACAGATTCCCTACATAGTTCAAGACCTGCCTATATAAATATAAACTATGTTCTGTCTATTTTTATATAACAACTAAGGGTTATTCTCCTATTTGGTTTCATTGACCTGCAGCTGATAGGTGTAATGCTTCTGCAATACACAATACAGCAATAAAAATGAGTTTTGTGTGGCTCCTCAGGTTAGGACCCTATTTCTCCAGGGACTTTCTCCTTTGGGGAAAAGCATCTGATAAAGTCGATGTAAAAATATGGAAACTGAGTCAAATGTTTGTCTTTCTCATAAGCAACCCTGGAGAGGTAGAGCCTAAAATGAAATATAATGATCAGATACATATATCTACATTTTACTTTGTAGAAAAGTTTGGGTATATATCACAGGATGTACCCTGATTGGAAACTATTCAGAGTACTGTAGTCATTAACTTGGAGTTTTTGATCAATTTAATGCATTTTAATGAAAGTATCTTTTTTATCTTTCCTTTCAGATCTTTCGCCGTGCTGACAAAAATGGTAAGTTATGTTTGTTTAGGAACTTTTTCCAAAAAGTGATGACCTGAGAAATTGAGGGCCCATCTATTCACCCCAGCCAGGTGTAACTTAACACCTTCTCTAAATTCACAAGGCTGTATCTCCCATAACTCTAATCACCCTCTTTGTGTGTATTTGTGAAGTATTTCTGTGTTTGAATATGTATGTATAAACAAATCTGAATATACTTAATCTTAGTAATATAAGATGCACTCATAGAATGTCTGTAACTGAACAGTCAACTATACCTGAGTTAAATCCAAAATTTTTTGTTTGCCAAAATTATAGATTAGTGTCAAAGTAAAAACTCTGCTTAATAATTGGGGAAAATAGAGTCCTCAGTAGGTTCAATTATCCTAGATACAGTGTAAATAGATAGAATCTTTAATGTTAATAACCATTCTGGTGGCACTCAGCTTCTCAGGAAAGGAACCTTGTCCAAGATTAAGTAAAACGTGACAGCTAAGAACAATGTATTACAAGAAGAAGTGTGATAGATGTGACAATACAGCTTGCAACCAATGCCAGAAGCCTTGAGGGACACACAGATTTTTTAAATCTCCTCTAGAAGTAATTAAAATCCTTCTGGATAAAACCCTCTGTAAACCCTCTTTTTTGGATACTTTAGCTACAATGGCGGGAAACAGAAAAGGCAGCAACTGTGAAATGACACCTGACTGTGAGGGAAGACGTAGGGGAAATATCATATACAGTATACACATTATATGGGCAAAACTATTGGGACACACATCTTAATTACTGAATTCAGGCGTTCCATTCAGATCCATTGTCACAGATGTATAAAATCAAGCAAACAGCCATGCAGTCAGGTTAACAAATATTTGTGAAAGAATGGGTCGTTATGAGGAGCTCAGTGAAGTGTGGTACTGACATAGTATGCCACCTTATGTAATTAGTTCATGAAATTTCTTCCCTGCTAGATATTCCATAGTCAACTGTAAGTGGTATTATTGCAAAGTAGAAGTGTTTACGAACAACAGAAATTCACCCACGAATTTGCAGACCATGTAAAGTGACAGGGCTGGTTCCCTGAGTGATGAGGCCCCTAGTGTGTAAAAGTCACCAAAGCTCTTTTGACTCCAAGCTTCCTCAGGCATTAACCCCAGCACAAAAGCATCAGCCATCAGGCAAGATAAAGTCATTTGTTCACCAACATTCTTCGTTTTTCTGTGGGCAATGAATTAGTACTCTAAATGAAAGAGCCAAGAATTCAAAATACTTTGATTTCTAAGTACTGTGATTGTTGATTGTAGCTAATTCCACATATATATTGTAAATAAGAACGTTTATTTTTTTTGTTCATTTTTTTATTGTGTAAAGGAACATGTCAGTGTAGTCCTGCAATTAAGCATTTTGAGAGATGTGAGGATTAGATTAAGTGTCGTGTCACCGACCGGGGAAGCTGGAACAGGGAGATGGAGAATCGGGGAACGAGGGATTTATTCTAGGAAGTCACACTCAGGAACAGAAGACGCCAGACGTTTACAACGTTATTGACCGGACTGAGGAAACCAACTTAAACGCAGATTTAAATACACAAGATCAATGACAGCAACTCGAAACAGCTGATAACACAGGAATTCCACACAAGGCAGCGAGGAGGCGTGGCTCGCAGGAGGATCGGACGAGCAGGTCATGACATTAAGTCTGCACCCATCCTGTATATCACTCTTTATTGAAAACTAAAATGCTGTGTCACATTTCGAACCAATATAGGATGTGATTTGTCTTGTATTTTTTTGCCTTGCGATCATGAGCTCCATGTATTCACAGGCACTCTATAGTATTTCACAGGCACATTAAACTATAGTCTGATTTAGTATAGCATCAACAACTGAACAAATAGAATGTTGTGCTACCAAAGTGCAGCTCATGGGTTTAAATCCCTGGAAGCTCACAAATTGTAGCCCTTCCTTTGCAATAAGTGTTTTTTGATAAAAAAGCATCAAATTAATGTAATTGAGTTAATCATCATGCACAGAAAAAAACTGTCCAATGGCCCCTCCAGGGCTCTGTATATACTATTAATTTATCTTTTACAATAATATACTTACTAATATCCAAACCAATGCACACACACAAAAACAGATCAATGAAGAACATGCCATACAGATGACAAAAAAAGGCAGCAGAACAGGTTGGTAAGCGACTAATATTTAGTGTTCAGACTGTTGACATATCTGATTGTTTACAAGCCATCGCTTCAACTGACCAGCAAAACAACAGTAGGTGTTGATGTCTCTAATATGAACTGGCTATGAATTCCATTCCTTAGATGCTGTTTTGAATGTTGACTGAGTCATAGCACTCCTTTGAGGAAGAATAATACAGTCTCCTCTTGTGTTACCTCTGGTAACCTGATTACTTGTTCTGTTGAATATATATTGTTTTTAAGTGTTCTTGTAGCTCAGGAATAAGACACACTGCAAATATTTTGATAGTCCTTTATTGGTCTCCTGATTATTAAGACACAAGAGAGTGAGGTGAAATAAATGTATTATTTATTTGCATTTGTAAAAAATGAAGAAACATGTTCTTCGGTTACATTTAACTATTGTCATAGAATGATCCAGTCACATTATGAAAGAACAACATTTACATGTGCTTAAAATAGAATGAAAGTGTCATAAAAGCTTTAAGATGCTCAGAACCATTAATCTATGTCTGGTGTGAGGTGTCCTGTCTTCACAGCTCTCTTCCTTTAGCATCCATCCTTAAACCTGTCATTTCACGATTGTTGTACACATCACTATGTGTAGCTCCTCTGGTATCCTACAGACGATTAGACCTACACACACAGAAGCATAAAGCCTTGCAGAGAGTCGGTGCAGGAACAGTGTATACTAAGAATACAGTATGCATAAAGCTAGAGTTAATTTGTATATGTGAGACACTTTGGGGTAGATGTGTTGGGAAGGGCACTTTATGAAATAAATAAAGGAAATGTACCTAGGGGGCGGCATGGTGGTGCAGTGGTTAGCACTGTTGCATCACACTTCTAGGATCCGGGTTCAAGTATCCACCTGGGTCACATGTGTGTGGAGTTTGCATGTTCTCCCCATGTCGTCGTGGGGTTTCCTCCGGGTACTCCGGTT
>JAODJX010000109.1:22564255-22581069 GCA_026776945.1 Isichthys henryi
CCATTGCCTCCGGGATAGGCTCCGGACCCCCCGCGACCCAGTAGGAACAGCGGTTTGGAAAATGGATGGATGGATGGCATCTGATATTTGCATTTTTCCCATTAAAACTCGATGAAAATGACTGAAACTCGATGTGTGACATACCATATTCACAGCAATTTATCTGGTCAAAATCAAAAAGTCTGTTCGAAAGCTTAATATCACCTGATACTGTACATGAATCATTACACTTATTTTCTCCAGAGTTGAAGGTATTTTACTGTAGTATTTTTTCAATAAATGCCCTCTGAATTTGGCATTTTTCCCAATGAGATCCACTGAAATGAAAAACATTGTGATCAATATATTCACAAGAAGTTCTCTGCTACACTTACTATATCCAAAGATTGAAGATTTTTTACTGTAGAATATGTAAAATTATTAGACCCATTGTGAAGTAGTGCATGCTTCCAGCTTATGTGCGAGATTCAGCCTCACTCTCAACATTCAAGTCTAGACTAAAAACTCACTTGCTTACTCTTACAAGTTACAGTTACTTCACATTACCTAACTGTTTACACTGCCTGTGGTCTCCTCTACCTTTGCTTAATGCACATTTTTTTACCCCCCACCCCCCCCCCCACACACACACAAGGCATATGCTGCCTGGCACCCCAAAAAATCAATATATCCTGCCTAACCTGTTGCCTATGACGGCCCTGCTACGTGTGACATCCTTCCTGTCCACCCACCCTCCTGCCTGTACCGTCCCTCCTTCATGCCCTGCTGCCCTACTACCATCCATCGTGCCATTGAAAGCAGCATCATCACCTGCTTGCCCTCCATAATTATTCCCAAATTTTAAAATTAAATTGTATAGATTTTCTGCTAATTTAACTTCCTCTGCCAGCCCCAGGAGGATGGGCTCTCCTCTGAGTCTGGTTGCTCCCAAAATTTCTCCTTACTTGGGAGTTTTTCCTTGCCACTGTCACCTCTGACTTGCTCACCAGAGGATTTGGGTAGGGATAATGTGTAGTGCTTTGAGACAATGCAATCTTGTGAAAATGCACTATACAAATGTTTGTCACATTTTCTGATCAATATCAAAGCATCTGCTTGAAAACTTAGTACCCTGATACAACAGCTATTACATTTACTACTATATCCTGAGTTTGAAAATATTTTACATTATTTACCATTATTTGTAATATTCTACAGTAAAATCTTCCAGCTCTGGATATAGTAAGGGTAACAGTTGCTCTATCAGATTGTATTAAGGTTTTGAACAGATCTTTTGATGTTGACCAGATAAGTATAAGGCTGACCTAGTCGATGGCGTCATCGACATCAATATTTTAAATCGAGACATCGTGTTTTATTATTTTAATAAAATTACCGTTATGATTTCCAAAATGCTCCAATGCCTTATAACAAACGTTTTCCTTTAATATCACTACGTAATTATGGGTGTAGTTCAAATTATCAAGAAAGGAAAAATGTGGTTTTGCACTGTGTGAAGTGCGATGGCATACCACTGCGGTACTAGAGCTACGCATGAGCACCGGACGAGAAAATACACAAGCAATATTCTACACCGCCAGAAAATGCAAAACCACCGTATCTGTTATCTTTGTAGCTGCTAAATACAATAATTATTAAAGCCATAATGTTGTATGCCTGCTACATTAGAATCCCCTGCTGAATACTTGTTAGTGGAAATATTTAGGTTGAAATCTGGGCTTGTGCTTGTTCTACGTTGATTTACGGTGCCAGTGTGTAAATTCATGCGCACTGGACTAAATCTGAAACGAAAACCACACCAAATAAAAGGAAATAATTAGTGAACTGAAATAAAAATGAAAACTTTAATCTGGAAAGAGTACCACCACATCACCAATATCGTTTTACCTTGTTTAACCACAGTATCTCCTCCTTCAAAATATGTTGCGGCTGCTGATCTATCCCTTCCTTCTTCGCGACTTCAGGGCTCATCGGTTGTGTCGCAAGTGGCGTACATGCTCCACTATCTTATTTTATTAAGCATGAGGATACGACAATTTTAATCTATTAACTTCTGGGCATCGCAATGCCATTTATCATTATTTTTAGGCATATTACTAGTCGGCTTATCGAATTTCGGGTGAAAATAATGTTCATATAGTGCCGAATAGTACGGACATTATCTAAAACCCCAGCAATGGAATACAGTTTATTGTCGTCAAAATAAAATGAACTTAAATTAAATAGTGAAGCTGATTTTCTGAAGGAAAATTAATTGTTTAGATTAATCGACCAGTCGATAGATTAATTTATAGAAAAATTGTCGTTAGTGGCAGCCCTATATAACTTGCTTCAATCTTCAGTTGGTCTTAATGGGAAAAATGGAAAATCCAAATGACATTATTTTAGAAATCGTACAGTAAAATATATCGCAATTGCAATAGTTGATGTATTAGATGGTATTAAGCTTTCGAACAGACGTTTTGACATTGGCAAAATAAATTGCTGTGAATATGGTAGAACATGCATTATGCATATTTAAGGTGGAACGGATTTTTACGAATAAGAAACCAGTTTCAGCCTCGTTGAAAATGAACAATCCTAAACACCAGCAATCCCAATTCATCACCAAATCTGAAAATATAAGACTAAAAGCCAATGCATAATACTTCATCCTCCCAGTGTTACTATGTGTGACCTGATCCATTATGTAAAGGAGACGGATTGTCAGGTTGCCTAGCAGAAGTCACCGAAATATATTATCAGAAGACTGCGCTCCTGATATTGAAACAGACGTTATCTGTGTATAGCAGTTATTTTATAAGAACCAAAACGCCCGCTCCATATATCATATAGAAAACAAGCCATTTGGAAGTGAATGCAAACGTCTATATACGTCGGCCATGCAATCGATGAAGCTGCCACCAGTGCAATGGAGTATATAATGAAATAAAGCATAACCTACATTGAAAAGCGGCAGGGATCCCAACCATGTTACTAGTGTGTGGCTGGCAGATGAGTCTGTAATATTCGCAGAGGATGATGAAGAAACACGCTACACCTTACGTTTCCGATGCCGACTGTCGAATAGCTTAGGAATGGGACGTAGCACCGATTCAGGAGGGTAAACCCAGCCCCCCATCGAAACATCCTAGGGGCGGGAAACTTAATGTGACATGGAAGGTAATGGTTGGGGACAGATAAGTGTATTTTATTATAATTTAGCTAATTTTGTGTTAAATATATGCCATAAATAAATTGACATGCTACCTCGACTCAAGTCGAAATTGTGCTACATAATACTTACCCAGCAGGAAGGTGACCAACCTACAACTTTGAAATGTGGTTGAAATAATGTCGAAAATACGTTTAATGTTAATGGCTGTAAGAAGGTTAACAGAATTCTAATAAATCAATATTGAAAGTTTAAGAAGATCTTTACGCTGAATCGACATAATATCCACAATTTCCAAAAGAAAATCCTGCTTTTTAAATTATGATTATGATCATAGTTATTTAATTGGTATGATAATAAGGCCACTTCAGAAATTGAATTGTATATGTTAAAAATACAGGTATGTGATACTTACGCCTTATCGAGTAACGTTTGCATTGCATTTACTTCATAGGTCCACAGTAAATATATATATAGGCCTATATATATATATATATATATATAGCCTGTTGATTCAATATATATCACAGCCTACCTGAGTATTGTTGCTGATCATGTCCATCCTTTTTTCACCACAGCTAGTATACCTAGCTTCTAATGGCTATTTCCAGCAGAATAATGTACCATGCCAGAAAGATCATATTATCTCAGACTGGTTTCTGGAACATGACACTGCGTTCACTGTACTCAAATGGCCTCCACAGTCGCCAGATTTCAATTCAGTAGCTCCTATGGGATGTGGTGGAACGGGAGATTTGCATTATGACGATGCAGCCGACAAATCTGCATGAAATGCGTACTCCTCTCACGTCAAGATGAGTCAGAGTCTCTGAGGAATGTTTCAACACCTTGATGAATCTATGCTATGAAGAATTAATGCAGTTTTGAAGGAAAACGGGGGACCAACCTGGAACTAGCAAGGTGTACCAAAGAAAGTGACCCGTGAGTGCATTTCAACTCATTCTTCGTCTGCTTCTGTCTGCTCCTACCTGATTAGTTTACTCGGGTCCAGCTAAGCAATTGAGCTTTCACAGCTTGCTTCCACAGCAGACGTCTGCCAGGTTGAAAAGGCATCATTGAGTGCTTTGATTTGATTGGATGTGTTCGTGGTGGAGCCAGGTCTGGGGAGGATCGACATGCTGCAGTGGGCTGTGATAAGCTGCACATGTTCTCACTGGCCCCAATGTTAGTATTCTCAAATATTTAACCTTCATTCTGCTAATGTGCACTTCATTTATGGCATAAAAGCTAAAATGCACGGTAATTTCATATTGAATCAACAGGAACACTACACTGAGCACTGATAAGATATTTCAGCTGGTGTTTTAAAGGGTATTTTTGTAACCTGCAACGTTTAGCACCGCCAATGGTAAGTGTGATATTACATCAACTGGCCACCAGGGTGCGTTAAACTAGCCCTGTATGATAAACCCCTATAGTAGACTATGAATTGACACGCGATGCACGCACCGACACATATTGGCACACCTACACGCGTACGGAGTGTTTCAGGTGCTCTTCAAATATGAGTTACTCTCAGAAACGTGCGAAAAGCTACCGATGACCTACATGCATCGCTTCTGAATTACCCTGTCATCTGCAAAACGCTGCCCACCATCGGTAGACAACTGACTTCACCTTCATCAGCATCCGTCGTTCCCTTTTCTTAAGCGCGGGACAGCTTTGCGGAAGCCACTGTATAAAACGCCGGCAGGATGGCGGAGCTGAAGTCACGGAGCAATGAGAACGTGAATAAGGAGGCAGATGAACTGAAGAAGATGGAGGGTAGGTACTGTGTGACTGAGATGCGAATCTGGATCACTGTGAGGAAAGATACAGTACAGCTTTAGTGCGTATAAAACGGCGCACGATGCCACGGCCATGCCGTTGCATCAGTCCACGATGCGGAGCTGGAATCCCATGCAATTAATCTCTAATCTAATCTAATTTCATATGTTCTAATATAGATGCATAATTTATAATCCATTTTGTATTAAAGGCGTGATTTTAGAGAGCAGGATGAACCTTTTAAACGTACAATCTAAGGACTGAGAATGTGTTTTCATCATATTTTTTAAAATGCAAACTGCTGCCCGCTCACTCACAAACATTTCATATAATATTTCAGTTTCATTAAGGATGAAAGTGTGAAAATCGATGTTTAATGAATGGTTATTAATTGCGTGTATACCAGTGTACGATTATTAAGATTCAATTAATTATTTTTAAGCTAAAGTCATTTTAATATCCTAAATATAGTAGTTGCAATGGTTAAAACAGTACAGGTACAGAAAGCACAAGACTACGGAAACATTTATGTGGTTTCTACAAACTTGAAGGAGGCGAAATACATTTAATATACAAGACATTTTTCACAGATGGCTCATAAAAATATATAAGCTGTAGAGCTTGCTTAGCGCATTTGACGAAGATAACCACAAATATCTGGGTGTTCCTGTAAAGGTGACTTGGAAGTTTCAAATAGCCTAATCAGCTAATTTTCACAGTTTAATCATACATGAATTCAAATTAAATAACAAATTATTTAATAAACTAAAGAATTTTTTAAAAGTTGCTTCTAGTATCTGTCCATCTAAACTTCTCATTCCACTTGTGTCTTGGGCCAAAGAGGTGGCACCAGAAGTCAGCCCCAAAGAAGAGACCCCTCCTGACACAAAGGAAAAGGTCAAGCTAAAGCGGAACATCACCTTGTTCAACGGTGTTGGCATGATTATTGGCACAATAATTGGCTCGGGCATCTTCATCACCCCTACTGGCGTGGTGAAGGAGACAGGCTCAGCTGGCCTCTCGCTGATCGTATGGGCTGTGTGCGGCATAATCTCCACAATGGGTGCTCTCTGCTACGCTGAGCTGGGAACCACCATCACCAAGTCAGGCGGGGACTACACATACATCCTGGAGGTGTACGGCAAGCTGGTGGCTTTCCTGAAGCTTTGGGTGGAGATGCTGATTATACGGCCATCTTCACAGTACGTGGTGTCCTTGGTCTTTGCCACCTACCTCCTCAAACCTCTCTATCCGGAGTGTAACGTGCCCGAAACTGCTGCCAAACTAATCGCCTGCCTTTGCCTCAGTGAGTAAAACTGTACACAGCCTAACTTTAGTGCTGGTTTTGCTAACTTACAGATATTACAGGTCAATCAATACCTCTTGGGTTTATATGCAACGGATTTCGTCATTGTTTGCAGTTCTGAAAATGCCCTGTTGGCACAATTCTTAGCAATTCCTTGCTATGATTAAGGATACATCACCCTGTGATTGTATTGCTGCGAGAGTCATTTCTCATGTAAGTCCACTTTTTCTGCATGTTCTACTGTTCCACTGTGTGCTTTTCTCTGACAGCCTTGTTGACATTCGTCAACTGCATCAGTGTGAAAGCTGCAACAAAAGTACAGGACGTCTTCACTACATCTAAACTCATCGCACTTGGGATCATCATCGTCTTTGGCTTCATCCAGATTTTTCGGGGTAAATTGTTCCTTTCCTCTGCCAGTATTACTTTTAGTATAGGGCAGTTTTATAATCTTAATCTTAATCGTAGTTCAAATTATCAATCTTAATCTTAATCGATTAATCTTAATCGTTATTACCTCAGCATAGCTCAGTAAAAGCATCAAAAGTATATTTTTGGATTCATTTCATAATGAATATATTTATATGTTAATATATTTGTTTTGAATTCCACTATTAGGTTTTTCCCTAAGTAGCTATGAGTGTTTTGACTAATTGCAGCCATTAGAGTATTACTAATACAGTAAATGCAGTGGATTTTCAAGGCATTCGGGGTTTGCTAGTTTGAATACATTTTCTTTGGCATGTTCTGCTTGTGATAAAACAGACGCCAAGAAAACAAGTTTATTTTATAAAGCTGAAGTATGTCTTAAGCAAAGATGAATTTGATGAAATACAGAGCGGCAAGGAGCCCTCAAAGTTTCAGGCACAGAATCATACCGATGAAGATGCAGAACACACATCTGCGGAGAACATTACCCAAAGACATGGGTACATGAATTTAAAAATCTAGGTCAAGAAAGATACTTTAACTTCTGATATGTCCAACACATCTTGGGTAACTGGGTGCTCTGTCAAAGAGTAACAGAGAGTGGGAATACACAACATGTGACCATTTCTATATATGGACATCATGTATATATGTGACCCTTCCTCGGGGTTGCCATGGAAACTAGACAGCCACAGCATCAGCACTGTTTCAAAGCCTTGTTCAGGTGTTCTTGTCATCAAGAGGAAATTTATATCAATAGTTTTTACGTAAAATTTGCACAAACTGCTGTATTTATCACAGTCTTTGCATTTACTCCTTTGTTGTGTTTTGAATTTATTCTCTATCTTAGTTGTGCCCTAATCGTTAGTTATCTATTGTCATGGTGTCTCCAACAGTAGCAAGCTGAAACACTAATTTCCCCAGGCCTCAGTCATGTGGCAATAAACATTCTAATTCTTAATACATATGTACATTTGCATATAATGACATCAGAGATTTTGAAATGGAGAATATAACTATATGATTGACTTTTACGAAACATTTATATACAGTACACATTTTGACCGTGACCTGGATAAATGGTTAGATTATGTATGTATGGATGGATTTCTATACAGCCGCAGAAAAAAATTGAGACCACTCTATACTTAAAAAAAAAAATGCATTTTTAAATCCTAGTTTAAAAAATATATATTATTCAGAGATGCATAACCATAAATTGAGAAATGAGTGGAACAAACATTGTGCTGTTGTCTTAATTTTTTCTGCGGCTGTATGTAGAATTATAATAATATGTATGTGTTTCCTGTTCCATTTTAACAACTGTATGCTAATAGAAAAATCCACCAGCAACATATTTCCCTAAAAGGACCAGACCCTTATTTAATTTATAGGTTGTCCCCTACTTACGATCGTCTGACTTACAAACAACTCATACTTATGAACAGACTAAGTCCATTACATTAAAAATTCAGATTTAGTACCATGGTTAGTAATAATGAATGTACTCATTACTTTATGACGCTCATGAAATCGATGTGCAGCTTCAACAGTTTGCCAGGGAACAGATCTCTTTTGTAATCTGGAGACTGTCTGTATTTGGCAGATCCTGCTATCCAAAGCAACAGTCCCTGGAGTACTTGGGGTTAAGGGCTATGCTTTGGGGCCCAAGGGTGAATGCACTCTACCAACCTCAGGATTGTAATGGGTGACCTTTCCGATCTCTTTCAGTGGCCACACAGTGCTTCGTGAACCTGATCAGATATTTCATATGAATAAACCGACATGAAAAACAAAATGTCACCCACAAAAGGAGTGACGATATCAACAGTGGGAGCCATTATAAAAAGTGACCCTTGACAGAGTAGGCTAGCTGTTGTCCATGTATGCACTCAAACAAAAAAATAACATTCAGACATGTATTCAGTTGGATTGTCTTACTCAGAGATGTTCTGTAGAAAGTATTTTAGAAAATTCAACGGAAATTATTCTACTCAAACACATCTGAATCATTTTCATCTTATTTTTAACTATAACTACAGCAATCACTTAAGGCAAATATATTGTGTACCATTTTTATTTATGTTCCATTATGTTAGGTCTCTAAACTTGAAATTATTTTTGAACCTCACATTAAAAAGAAACTTTTTTTTTCCTGTGTTAAACAGGTGACATCCCCTATCTGAAACCAGACCTTGCCTTTGAAGGCAGTAAGATGGGAGTGGACAACATTGTTCTTGCCCTTTACAGTGGCCTCTTCGCTTTTGGAGGCTGGTGAGGGATGTTTTGCTGCCAATAAGTCATTAATTTTCCACCATTTCTCCCATCCATATCTCTATTTCAGAATCACCAGAACATTTGATAGTTAAATATAAAATTACCATTTGTTTTTTATGTCCTTAATTTATATGTGCGACCTGAAGAGGCATTGCAGACTGAAAACTAAAAACTTTAAACTAAAACGTAATGTCATCAAGGGCAGTGGGAAGTATCGTCACCTGTGTGAAAGACAACTTTAACTGTGATTACAGATTAATAAATACCTAGAAATACCTCAAATATTTTTGTTCTTTACTGCAATTACAGGGAAAGATGTATTGCAGATTAAGCAAATACAGCTTTAGTCGGAGAATTAACTCTTGTTTTTTTTTTCTTCAGGAATTATTTGAACTACGTTACAGAGGAAATGATTGAACCAGAGAAGTAAATCACTTTCTTTTATTTGTTGAAAGACATTTAGTATACAGGAAGGTCCTTGGCTAGACATTAATAATAAATTATTTCAATACACACCTAGATACACTATAGTGTATGATGACTACATTACCGTTAAAGGAGAATGCAAATGAAAACTAAATATGAAAGCACTTAGACTTGTGTGAAATTTCCTGTGGAAAAATTATCGCTCACTGACATTGAATGTATGTGACATTTTATGGCAACAACTGTCGTGCTTAAGGAGTTTCACTATTTATGCGCCGCATAGATATGGATGCCATTTACTTTTTATTTACATTATGCCAATAGTATGACGTGACTTTGCTTTGCAGAAATCTGCCTCTGTCCATTATCATCTCCATGCCTATTGTGACAGTGGTGTATGTATTGACCAATATGGCGTATTTCACCACCATCTCCCCACATGTGATGGTTAACTCTGAAGCAGTGGCTGTGGTAAGTCTGGCAGCTGTGCGTAGAGCATAGCACATTTTCGAGGAGTACGATCTGCACGATAAGAACTTCAAGTAATGTCAAACGCCGTATATGACTTGGCAGATCTTTGGCGAATATCACCTCGGCGTCATGTCCTGGCTCATCCCTGTCTTTGTGGGGTTGTCCTGCTTCGGCGCTGTCAATGGAAGCCTGTTCACTTCTGCCCGGTGAGAGGAGCCTGTTTTTATACTTTCCATAGCTATCGACAACAAACTTAGTCAGACTTACACTGTAAGAACGTCACACTGTACATCACTGTAAGTATGTACACTGTAATTGTTAGCTGATTGGTGATTCTCTCTTGCAGGCTGTTTTATGCAGGGGCTCGTGAAGGGCAGCTCCCTGCTGCACTGGGTTTAGTGCACACTGACCTTTTCACTCCTGTGCCGTCCCTCATTTTCACTGTAAGTCATGTGACAGCTACTCTATACTGTAGTCATGCTTTTTTATCACTAGGCCGTCTTGAGGAAATGTTAGGGAAAAAGCTGCTGTTTTCACAATCACACAGAAATGTGGTGTCTTGTCAGGCTTTGATTCATCTTTTGGGTTTTTCAGTGCCTCCTGTCTATGATGTACGCCTGCTCCAAGGACATATTCTCTGTAATCAACCTGTTCAGCTTCTTCACCTGGCTGTGTGTGGGTTTGGCCATCCTTGGCATGCTCTGGCTACGGTGGAAGAAGCCTGAGCTAAGGAGGCCTATCAAAGTGAGGACTGGCTGTGTTCTTCTGTCTTCTACTTCTTCCCAATATCTCTGGACCTCTCATACCCAGAGGCAATTTGCCGAAGTTAAACTATACCATACAACACTTACTATATACAATTGTCAGGAGTCGTGGGTGTGGACGGGCATGTAGGCAGGCAGGAGGCAGGGAAGGACGAGGCAGGCAGGCAAAAGATGGGGAAAACTGGGGATTTATTAAGGGGAAGACGGCTACTGGCAGGGCAGGACAGAACAACAGTACTAACATCAATGGCGGACCTCGGACAGGGCAAGATGTGGACTGATATAGGAAAAGACAGGGCAGAATAACAGGGTGCAGCTGGGCATGATTGGGGAAGCACACGTGGATAATCAGGGGGCGTGGCACACACGAGGATCGGACAAACCGGGCATGACAACTATAGTGTACTATAGCGTTTCAGAAGCAAAAATAGCGTGGTGATTTTGGATAAGGTCTTGTAACTTAAATGTTTCAGCCCCAATATTTAATCCTAAAGTTGCTTCGTTACCCTATATTATGAAAAGGGTAAACGTGTCAAATTATAAGCGAATTTGGTTCAAGGAATTTTAAAATATGTGTATCCCCCTTCCAGATCTGCATATTAATCCCCGTGACATTTGTCTTGGGCTGCGTCTTCATGATTGTCGTGTCATTTTGGGCGGCACCTTTTGAGTGCCTTATTGGTTCTGGGATCATCCTGACTGGCATCCCCTTCTACCTCCTGGGATACAAGTGGAAGAAACCTCGTGTTGTGCAGAAGATCCTGGGTGAGTGTTCTTTCTCTGAAATCAATATCGATTCTGTTCCATGATGCTGCTAACGAGACCTTTGTGTATTTATTGTGATTTGGTTCTCTGTAGCTAAAACTCAGTTATTTTTACCTAACAGGGCTTGAATTTTTCCTCTGGTATTTGATTTTAAACACTTGAGATGCACATACCTTTCATAACATCTAGTGTTTTGATTGTTTTTTTTTCCCAAACCAAACATTTGTCTGATACATCTCTTTTTTTCCTTGCTTTCAGAAATATTTACGATGTTTTGTCAGAAGATTTTCATGTCTGTTCCGGAAGATCGTGGAACATCGAAGTGATGACTTACAAGCTGTAATGGTTTGACCACGACACAAAACCTTTCTTTGTGCTTGCTTCGAATACATGTTTACATGGTTGCTGTGTGTGTAACAGCCTGGGTTTGTGTAGTGTTTGTTTGCGAGGTCTGGCAGTATGCAGGGCTCCTTGACTATGGCGATTCTTTCAGCCCCTTCTATCTGAAGAAATAGAAACTTGATGAAACTTGTTGGTTTTGTCTGTACAACTTGTTACATTGTTTCATGAATAGCCATTTTGGGTTGGCCTGTAAATGCCAGTCAATGACTTCTCGAGTAACAATCATACATTGAGTCAAGGTTTCAATTGTAAACAAATGACTTGCAACAACCAATATACATTCCTTGACATATTTTAAGCGGATTAAAAAACAAACATTTGTAAATCCAGGGAATACATGCAATTATTTTCTCTGGTATAAATTTAAGTAGGTTTAAGTGCTACCTGTTGTTTTATCTTGTTGAATTCTGTCTTAAATGACAGAAAAAAACTGAGCATTGCATTTTCTTTACCATAGATTAGATATTATATTTGCTATTGTAGGATTAGATCAGGGTAAATGTTTCCAGTAATATAGCATTAAATCATAGCATTTTTGTTCTTCAACACTAAAAGCTGAACAGTTTACAGGTATAGTGCACAACATAGGATATCATGACCAAAATTTATACCCACTGCTGACTGTACCATCTAGATGTGGTCACAAGCACAACAAAATGTGGAACATCTACAATGCTATTATCAATAAACCAGCATGAAATGTTTGGGCAAGGAGCCTGGAAAAACCAATGGTGGTCAGTTTTTTTCAGTTAGTGTTCATTTTGATTTGTCAATAATGTGCCAACATTGTGCCAATGATGGGAGTGTTTTACAAGAAAAAATACATTAAGAAGCATTTGAAATGTAGCGTGTATCATTGATTTAACATTGTTTAGTTATTCATCTAGTATATCTATGGCAAGTAAATCCTTGAGCTGTATACATAATCGTGTCGTTCAATATTTGTTTTGTACTTTTTGTAAAGTATTGCAATGACAATGTTGTACTACTGTCCACCAGTCACTGTCAGTATCCTTGGCAGGCACTTATACTATTAAAGTATTTTAATCTAAAATTGCAATGCCGTCTATGGATTTTTTGGTAGTAATGCATCTATAATGCATTATAGATACCTTCATAATGCATTATTATTGTCAGTATAAGAATTAATAAAGCATGGCAGGATCTATTGACAGTCATAAGGTATTATAGGTGTTGATTAAAATATTTCATAAGCTCCAGTGACGTGCTCATCTATAATGCATTATAGATGATTTACAAATGATACCTTCATAATGAATTACAAAGTATCCATAATATATTATAATGGTCAGTATAAGAATTAAGGGTAACACTTTACTTAAAGCAGTCATTATAATGCATTATAGATACATTCATATTGCATTATAATATGTACATTAAGTATAAACTATAAACTCTATAATGCACTATAAATACCTTTGTAACATAATTCTTATTGACCATTATAATGCATTATGAAGGTATTTATAGTGCATTATCTATGAAAGCTTCATAGAGCCTGAACTAGATAGATTAACATTTGTTATTTTGTGTTTTCATGCTTTCCTGGTGTATTATGTATTTCAGTTACAGTACCTTATTTTGTTCCCTGTTGTAGTATGTTCAGTTTTCCTCGTTTTATTTCCCCTTGGTGTTTGAACATTCTGTATCTGTTAATTGACTTCACCTGCTCGTTGTTGGCCTGACCTCTGTCCAGCCTCAAACCCACAACAAAAGGGGAGCCTGGACAGATAGCCAACTGACCACTTACCCTGTTAAGTCACATGGCAGCCCAGGGAGCAGGGAAACACACTAGGGTAACACCAACCAGGATGGCCGGCGAGAATTGCTGGCCAAACAGGGAGATGTCACATGGCACTAGACTAGACAGGTACTGACCCTAACAAGGAAATAATTTTTTTATTGTATTTAATCCAAGCTCAAAATACTGGACAACTAAAGGTTAAGTTTTACTACATATATAGATTGTAATATTTATAGTTTAGTAAAAAAAAAAATGGGATAAAGGGGAAACAAACAAAAAAATCTAAAAAAGGCAGAAAATGTATTTTGGATCACTACATACAGCGATGGAAAAAAATAAGAGACTACTCAATATTTTTAAACAAATCTACATTTTTAAATCCCGGCTTAATCATGATTCTGCTGGCAAAAGGCTACACTGAGCAGCAGGTTGCTTCCAGGTTCACAATTTCTAAGATAGCAGTACATAAGAATAAGGTGCAGGAAACACTGGGAATGACCCGAAACCAGCCAGGTAAAGGGCGGAAGCGAGTTTATAATGCCAGAGATGACCATTAACCTATCCGAGAATTTCTCATGAATCGGAGGATGACATCAAGTGACCTTCAAAAGGAATGAGAAACATTAAATGCAGGTGTCAAGTGCACTGGTAGGACAGTTCATATCAGGCTCCTAGAAGCAGGACTGAAGTCCCATAAAGCAAAGAAGAAGCCCTTCATTAATGAGAAACAGGGAAGAACCAGGCTGCAGTTTGCAAAAATATATATATATTTTTCACAGACACACACTCTTAAATTCAGAAATGAGTGAAAAAAAAATTGTGCTGTGGTCTAAGTTTTTCCGCCACTGTATGCACGTGCGCCAAATTTTGACCACATAAACAACATCCATACAGGCGTTTTCACATCATTTACAAAAATATTTCCATCCACACTCAAATGAGCAAAACATATAGGACATTGGTATTAGCCTACATGTGCACATCAACACAATAAATGATAAAGTAGTTTCTTTTTGCACAAATGCGACCCGTCACCACGAAATGAGTCTTAAGTCACACTGGTAGAACTGCACCCATAAGACTCATTTCATGGTGATGGGTCACAAATATGCACACTATGTATCACACTATTTAGCATACATGCCTGCAAAAGTGAAAGCACCACTGAAAGCATGTCCTCCTTATTCTCCATGTTACTATTTACTTCCGTGTAGCGAGACCAGGATACCAGTCAGACAATGAGGGGGGGTAACTGATGGAATCAAATCAGGTAATGGTCAATTAGGGCGCTTTTAGAGTCTTCATTTTCATAACTGAGTTTTCTCTCATCCACACTAACGCTAAAACAGAATTTTCAGAAGTATACAGCACTCAGTGTTGTCAAAAGTCTCTGTTTTTGGGCAATGAAAACTCCATGGTACTCTGCGGGAAAGGCAAAAACAGATATCAATGTCTGCATGTTTAAACAAAACATAGAAGTGTGGACATAGCCTTAGAGTTACTGTGTTCACAAGATCAAGTGTATTCTACAGTTGCAGTTTCCTTTGTTGTCACACAGTGCTCTTGCTTCATGTTAGGGCAATTTGTCTGTAGGTCTTCATCCATAGATAATGTTTTTGTGAAGCAGTAATAAGATCCATCATTCAAGTTGAAAGAAAGGCAACAGTAACTTAAATGACTACCTGTTACAGCCAAGGTATACAGAACATCTTTGAATTCACAACACGTCAAGCCTTGAAGTAGATTTGCTACAGCAGCAGAAACCCACAACAGGCGTCACTTCTGTCAGCTAGGAACAGGAAACCGAGGCTACAGTGGGCACAGAATCACCAAAATTGGACAATGGAAGATTGGAAAAATGTTGCCTGGTCAAATAAGTATCCATTTCTGCTGCAACATTCAGATAGGGTAGGGTTAGAATTTGACATATAAAGTATGAAAGCATGGATCCGTCCTGCCTTGTACCAACAATTGAGGCTGCTAATGGTGTAATAGTGTGGGGTGTATATTCTTGGCACACTTAGGGCCCCTTAATATCAATTGAGCGTCATTTACATGTCACAGCCTACCTGAGTATTGTCATTGAGCATGTCCATCCTTTTATGCTCACAGTATACCCAGCTTCTAATGGCTACTTCTGGCAGGATAACACACCATGTCACAAAGCTCATCTCAGACTGGTTTCTTGAACATGACAATGAGTTCGCTGTACTCAAATGACCTCTACAGTCACCAGAGTTCAATCCAATAGAGCACCTATGGGATGTGGTGGAACGGGAGGGTGGCATCATGAAGGTGAAGTTGACACATCTGCACCAATTGTGTGATGCTATCATGCCAACATGGACAAATATTCCAAGCACCATGTCGAATAATAAATAGAATCAGAAGCCTTTTAATGTCACTATAGGCCATGCATAACGAAATTGCAAAGCAGCTACCCCTTCAGATGCAACAAAATGTAAAAAATATTACATATAAAAATGACTTGCATGTGTGTGTGTTTGTGTGTGTATGTGTGTGTGAAAGAGAGAGAGAAATTACAAGCAAAATATACATAAATTACAATAGCTTTGTTGGTTGTACTGTTTATTCGAATATAATTATGAAGTCAGGTAAAGTATTTAATGTTTCTAGTGGCTTTTATTCATAAGACAGCCAGTGATTTCACAGATAAGGCAATTGGTTCGATGCAGAAAAATACACCACTCCCCAAATTAATAGCAGCTAACCTTTGACCACCAGGTGCCGCTATTGTGCACTGTGTTGTTAAATTTTGAGTTACTGTATAAACCTTTTAAAGATAACAGGCTTTTCTACACAGGTCCAAGCAGGTGTAACATGCGGCAGATTATGCTGTCAGAGGCTGAGAAAACGTCTGTTTTGATGGAGTGCTACAATAACCCTGGAACTGGAAACCACTGTGTGATCAGAGCCACTAGAAACAGGGCCATTGCTGGCCTACACTGACTAAAGATGTGACAGATTGGATAATGCGTTGCTAATGTTGATGTATTTTTGACATGCACTTGGTTTTTGACTTGCATTTGAGTTTAATAGAATGGCCACACATTTTTCCTCTGAGATTAGTACAGGTTCTTGGCGAATTTGTTTTATTATGGATTATATGATATGCTTGCGGGGGCGGCATGGTGGTGCAGTGGTTAGCACTGTTGCCTCACACCTCTGGGTGTGTGGAGTTTGCATGTTCTCCCCATGTCATCGTGGGGTTTCCTCCAGGTACTCCGGTTTCCCCCCACAGTCCAA
>JAODJX010000109.1:22581169-22596249 GCA_026776945.1 Isichthys henryi
TGCGATGGGCTGGCCCCCCATCCTGGGTTGTTCCCTGCCTCGTGCCCATTGCTTCCAGGATAGGCTCCAGACCCCCCCGACCCAGCAGGATCACCGGTTTGGAAAATGGATGGATGGATGATATGCTTGCTTGATTTTATGACAATTTTAAGTGTCATTCATGTTTTCTCTTTAAGGTAAAGTGTTATCATCACTGTCAGCTGAACAAATCCATCAAGACTGTTGCCCCAGTTTTGCATTCTATTAAGATGTTAATTGTTTATACTAGTTGTTATGGCAATTAAAAGGCAAATAACCTACATGCACATTATTATAGGTGAAAGAAGCCTGGAAAGTACTTGGCTTATACTAGGATTACTACTGCATGCCATAACATTTACACTATACTGCCAAAAGTATTGGGACACCTGCTTTTTCCACACACATTAACTTTAATGACATCCCATTCTTAATACATATGCTTTAATATGGAGTTGACCGTCCCTACACTTGGCACAATGTAATTTTTGCGCATGCTTTGTCAATTTTTTTTTCTCACTGTACTGGAACTAGTAATCTGCTTCTACTAGGTTGGAAGCCCGGCTGCACGATCGCGGCCACTCGGAAAGCCGTCATGGCCGTTCGGTCCAGGTCGTAAAAGCCTGTCCTACAAGACTTTACGGCACAGTCGGCTCCGCGTTTTCTGTCACGTGAAGTTACTGTGTTCGAAGCCAGGGAGGATGTTGTCCGTGTTTTGTGCAACCCTCCGAGAGTATCTCGAGAACCGAAAAATGTAAGTTGGACGAAGATTTACGAAAGAAAGTCACCCAGCTGGCAGCAAATCATGTCTTAAAAGGTGTATGTGTATATATATATACCAAATATATGTGATAGACTAGAAGGTTAACTTACAGTGCTGTTACCTTTTAAGACAATATATATGACTGCCTTTAAGCGCTCTCAAAAATAATAAATATACACATATATATACACACACACACCATCTGTTATGTGCGGGTCTGGAAACGGGCTGTCTGCCGTAAAGCGTGGGATCGATCGGCCAGCAACAGTGCGCGCGCATGCGCGAAACCAATCGTGTAACCGCACAAGAGGGTCTAGTCGCTTCTTTCCACAGTGAAAAATATCCGTACTTCTGGATGTTTCCGGTTCCGGGTCGTATAACTCAATTGACGTAAAATGGCAACTCGGTTGTTAGGAATTGGGTCGGTTTTCTCTCGGAGTCGTTTGGGGACAGCATGTGGGTTTCGGTTCGTGTCTCAAACTCCATCAGGTGCTGCTAGCTCTGCCACCATATCGAGCTTACAGCCCGCCCACGTCAAGGACGTTCATGAACACGGAGAGGTCAGCCCCTACGAAAAGGTGAGTGTCACCTGGATTTAAATACTAGCGGCTGAAGGTGTTCATACACCTACTTACCGGTGATATGAATGCAGTTACAGTTTTTGGACAGTCAACATAATTCTTACGTTTAAATCCTGGAGATATCCTATTAAATGACCCGCTGCATTAGAAAACCTGTCCTACTTAAGCCCCTTTTGTGTCTCAGTAAATAAGTTAAAATGGGATTGGAAATGTGTGCCCGCTTGTTTATCGTTACGGAACATTACACATTAAGCCTTAGCATTTCAATTTACAATTATTTACTTCTGCAGAATCCAGACTTCCATGGATTCTCTGAGGACCCACATGTAGACCAGTGGAACATGAAAATGGCCTTCTTCTTTGGGATTTCCTTGGCCATTGTTGTTGGTGGTACTTTCATCCATTACCTGCCTGACCATGGGTAAGAATTTACCTGTGTATAGAGTTAACTAAGAATTGAGGTTTCACTGGTGTAGGGTGACCAGATAATCCATGTCAGGGAGGACACATTGAGCTCGGACAGGATTTTTAAAATACCATTTTAATTAAAAGATCCTGGATCTCAGTTAAGCGCAGAGTTCTTGCTGCATGCTGATTGGCCAGTCTCCTATAATCATGCATATGCCACTAATGTTAATGTGTAACAGCTGGATGAGTTTTTCAATCAAAGCAGTCGAAGCACAAGAAGAAGTGAGTATTTAGCCAAGCACAGGTGCCTTTCAGTTTTTAAGTAGTTTGTAAAACCTGGAGTAGCTTGAAGTGTCCTTCCTGACATGGATTATCTGATTAGCCTACACTGGTCTGTGAACTGCTAAGGCAAGGGTGGCCAATCTTATCCGCAAAGGGCTGGTGTGTATGCGGGTTTTCGCTGCAACTCCCTAATTAGATTAAATATTAGAGGATTGATTGGCTGAAAAGTCTTCATACCTGGGTTTGAACAGCTGACCTACAGGTTACCCCAAAAACCTGCATATACACCGGCCCTTTGCAGATAAGATTGGCCACCCCTGTACGAAGGCATATGACTGAAACACTCAAACTGAATTTTCAAATCTCTTCTCATAACTTCATGCCGAATCTGTAAGCAAGTGCACCCCTTGGAAAATTCATTTTCAACATATTTCAACAAACAAATATATAATTTTTAATTGAGGAGTTTTAATACATGGATAGAGGTGATGTAATCTACCAAAAATAATGAAATTCTCACTTTAAAATCATTTATTCAACAAAAATGTAACTTGTCATCATGGAGAAAAGTATGTACATCTTTAAGAACATGCAGAAAAAGCATCAGATATAGCGGACTCGCATATAACGGAATTTCGCTTATAACGGACAAACAATTTGGTCCCCTGGGCTGCTTTTAGCTGTAGTTTTGTTCGGCTTTAACGGTGATATCCAGTGCAGATACGTAGTCGGGATTATTAATAGTCACGCATCTGGTCAGGTAAAGTTGGATTACTTTCATGTACAATATAATAATCTGTACCACAAGTGTGTCTACTGAGGTGTGGCATGAGTAAATGGTGTCCTGTAGTTGTGTTCTGGGCATTCAGCAACTCTGGTTATAACGTACTTTGGATATAACGGACTGTTTTGCCAGGTCCCTTGAAGTCCGTTATAACGGGATTTTACTGTAAGTACATTAATGTGTATATATTTTTTACTTTGACCTGGAATTTTTTTTTTTTGCTCATTCCTAAATGCAGAATTTCTTTAATTCTATGGTGTGAGAGAGTTTTCTTGTACAGTCCTCTTCAGGTTTCCCCAATTTCAATTGGATCCAGTTGATTAGTCTATTCCATAACACTTAATTTCTTTGCTTTTTAGCCACTCCTTTGTAGATTTGTTTGTATGTTTCAGGTCATTAACATAGACAAATGTTAAGGACAGATGGCATCCGATTCTCATAAAGCATTTGTAGGTATGACGTTGAATTCATTGTAGGTGCTGTGATGACATGTTGGCCAGGCCTTGAGCAACAAAGCAGCCTCGATCTAAAACTCTCCCACCACCAAGTTTCACAGCTGGTATAAGGTTATTCTTCTCAAAATGATGTTTTTTTCCACTAAATGTGACCTCTGTAGTTGTTCCTAAAAAGCTTCACCTTTGACTCATTTTTCCACAGCACATTGTTCCAGACGTTTTATCACTCATGCTGGCGTTTCCTGGCCAACCTGAATCTTGCATAGGAGTGGGCAATCTTCCCAGAAAATCATATCACAATCTACTATTTGAATTGTGATCTTTCTTCCCAATTTTAAAATGTACTGTCAAGAATATGTCTTTAGGTCTCTTAGTCTGGATATCTATTAGCACTGTATTGCATTAAAGATGTTTTCAAAATGGTCATTAAAGCCTGAGTTAAGCTTTATTTTAAGCATTAAACAAAGTTGTAATAAGCAGTCATTAGATCATTTACTAACACAGAACATCATACTGTGTGCATTTAAAATGTGGATCAGTGCCTTACTTCCTCTAAGACTGAGTACTCTGAACTTCTGTTCACTAAATAGTTTTTTTGCAACTCATGGGTGAGCGGAAGCAACCTATTTCCATTTCACTTTCTGTACGTGCTTGTACTATTCACAAAATTCACGGTTAGGTACGAACTATGGCTTTGGGTTCACTGTTAGCTGAAATTTCGGGAAACTGAATTTGTTTTGAAATTTATTACTACATATGACAAACACAATTAACAGCTGTAAACTAAAGGCAGTGTGTCTGTCGACATGTCTGATTAACATTACTTGCATTTTGTAAACATAAATATGTAAATTAAAAAAATATATGTATAACAATTATAATGAACTAAATCCCATGTCAATCTGGTGTTCTGTATTATTGAGCATAATTGCATATATGTAGTGATATCTTCTATAGCCGTAGTTTTGTTTTTAACAGTCTGAATTTCGTGGCAATAATGCTCCGAGGAGACTAACATGCAGAGGCTGGTTCTGCTCTGCTCCGGACACGGACACACACACACACACACACACACGCCCCTGATTTAACTGACTGCAACTAGCAGTAAGCATAACCAACTCACAGCCACAATTAGCATAATGTTTTCTGTGTTGAACATCTCCTTGTGAATTTAGATTCTATCCATGTCATTGTTTCATTGTGTGACAAAATACATGTACTGGTACAGCCCTACAGGAGCAGTATGCAGCCCACATTAGCTAATGTCAATGTATCCTTAACTTTTTCTACATTAGCTACATAGCTTTATGTGGCCTGTCCCATCATTGTTTATCACAAGCAAAAGCGTAACTTGGGAATAACAATATGTCACTACATGTACTGTCCCCTCAATCCCTCACAAATTAACTGCATTGCAACATGCCTCAATATGTTAATGAATATAGGTAGCTTGCACACCTAGTTAGCTGGCAAGAAAGTGAAACTAGCCCATGAAACGTACAGTAGGTTGTGTGTGTGTGTATGCAGCACTAAATCTTGTGTGAGGGGTGAAGAGATTTCTGTAATGAGAGAACCTTTCTTTGTGCTTCCTTTCTAAGTGCCTGTAAGTTTGACGCGGTCCCAGCCATCTCAGTAAGCGATGCATTGCAGAATGTACATGCTTCTGTGTGTTTTCTTTCAGATGTTTTTTTGGGCAGGGGGGACAGCGGTGGTAAAGTTACCGTTAAAAACGGACACATTCTTGACCAAAGGGTGTCCAGTTATTTCACATTTTTTCAGTTGATATGATCTAAGAGATTTCTTTTCTCATCATGTAAATGTTAGCAATGTTTATTTATTTTGTAATGGATATTTATCTGTTTTCTTTGGTTTGTGGATGAATGTCACTAAAAGAAGAATCCAGTGGATATTATTAGATAAAGTCCCAGTCCATGCATTTGATTTAATTCTGTATCTTCACCAGAGTTCACTTTTATTTACAATTTTTCAGGAATATTCTTGCTGAATTTCCACAAGATGACTGCAAAGTTTGGCTCATACTGTTAACTAAATACATAAGCCTTAATCAGTGCTCAGATTCATTGGTGGTTGTAACAAGGCCTATTCATTGATTGCATTTGACACCTCTGGTACAAACAGTTTGTTTTAAAATGAAAACCAGGGTGTCTGTCTGTGTGGCACACGCATCCTCTGCAATGGACTCGTGTCCCATCTAGGGTGCAACCCTGCTTTGTTCCTTATGTTGGTTACTGCTTGATAGAAGGATGAATGCAGAATCTCCTCATTCTTATCTTAGCTGCTGTATTTGAACTAACCATATTACTGATGCAACAGATATCTACCTCTGCTAACAGAGCATGCAATTTATAGATGCTGAAAGCTTATTGTTAGTCTATCTTTTGCCTTCTAATATTACTTTAATTAACTTTCTCTCCCCCCCCCCCCTTTTGTCAGAATGAGGCAGTGGGCTAGAAAGGAAGCTGAACGGTTGATCAAAGAGAGAGAGGCTGCTGGTCTTCCTCTAATGGATGAGAACTACTATGATCCCGGAAAGATCACATTGCCATCTTCTGGTGATGAAGAGTAACTGTCAGACTGGTTTTTGCTTTACAGAATGGATTTCAAATTATCTGTCTCAAACTTTCTCTTGATGTGTATAAAATTTAAAATAAAATGATAAACTATAACTTTGTGTCATGCTTCATTATTTTGAAGAACAGTTAATCAGTGCTTACCAATAGTTGATGAGTATGTGCCCATTTCTTCAATTATGACATTTATTTATCTGATAATTCTACAAGAGCTTAGTAAAATTAAAAAGATCAAAAACGCAGTACATGACAAAATAGCTTACAAATAGAATGTATTCCTCCTTAGAGTTAATTTCAAGAGGTCAAAACATGCAAAGCATAACATGGTACAACAAAAATAGGCAACTGTTAGTTATATCTAGTTAAACAGTTATAAGAACATAATATCTACTTCATTCACCAGAGTTTAGGAAATTTCAAGAAAATCTAATTTGGTTAATGCTATTACAATGTTGACGTATCTGTAGGCTTGTGATTCAATGGGACTGGGACTGAGGTGTGGCCAGAAGGAAAGGGTAATGTCCAGGGAGTCTTCTGGATCCCGGAATGCTGGCTGGTGAAGATGAGACATGGGTCGTCTTAGGTCCGCTCACCAGCAAGGTGGGACCTGTCCAGGGCCTCGGAGAGTCCGGGGGCCAGGTGTCACTGTGGAGACAGCAGGGCCACATGGCACCGAGGGGACAGCTGGACTGGAGCAGAAGGACCCACAGGTCTGGAACAGGAGGGTGCCAAGGGTGCTTGGACAGCTGCCATGGATATTGTGCCCCGTCTCCCCCTCTCGGCCAGCCCCTCTCTTGAACCACGGCTGATATTGATTGCCACACAGGGACTTAGGACCGGAGTGGCCTAAGCCTTCGGTGGAGGCACAGGACAAGGCACAAAAGGTCCCACTTTAAATTCTCCAGAATAGTATCATCCAGATCTATTCCCTCTGGGCTGCCAACAGGGCATCAGGAAGCAAGACAGGTGCCAGCGAGACACCAGGAGACGAAGCAGGATCCGACGGGATAGCAAGAGTTGAGCAGGGCTAAGCCAGGGCACCTAGAGGCGAATAGCACCTGGTGTTCCCTGCAGGATAGCAGCCAGGTTCGGGTGGCATGGCTGCCACAGGGCCAAGCCTATGCTGGGACTCCAGCAGATCGGATCTCTCTGGGTCAGGGGCCCGGAGCGCAGGCAAAGTGATCCTCTCTGAGCCAGGAAACTGATGCATGGTCTCTGAGGTCACAACAGAGGTGAAGATGGGCTCTGGAGGCATGTGAGTCAGACTCTGGAAGATCAGGTGGAGTGGTTCCATCTTGGTCGATGACCTGCGACTCGGCATGACTGGGCGCGGCCCCTCCTGGGCTGGGCTCTGTAGGCTCAGGACAAGTGGCAGGCTCTCCTGGGTCGGACTCTAGAGGCTTAACAACACGTCCTTAAAATGCATACATTTTCAGAATGATTGCCCAACAATTGAAAGTGGCTCAACTTAGTGGTAGCAAAGGGTGAATGCAGATTTGACCTTGTTAATGTGCTAAGTCAAAAAGTATCTGAAGTATCATAAGTGCTTTCCAAAAGCAATATATGGATGAAGATCTACATCAGTCATTTTCAAATTGCCCGAAAATGAAGCAGCAGTGCTGTACGATGGTAGCAAAAGAATGAAACGGCAGCTGTAGAAGACATTTGATCTGGTGTGTTTTTCACATTTTGCAAGCACAATGTAAGGATGATAAACTGGAAGTGATTGGCTCAAAACTGAAGTAACACCACATACTGATAGAAAAAAATGGCAGATTTAGACATTTGATCTTGTTAATGCAATATCTCAAAAACCATTTGATGTCTTTTTCAACCATGGCAGACATGTTGTAAGGTTGATGATCTGGACCGGTCTGGACAGTGCCACACAGTGGTAGCAAAGAGAAGGTCAGCTAAGGCACTTGATATTGTCAACATGATAACTCAAAATCTATTTGTCCAATCTTTTCCAAACTTTGCAGGTTCATTGTATTCTGTACCTGTGCAAATTGCGTACAAATTGAACCAAAACTCAAATACTGGAACAACGCTCAGTGACTGCAAACAAAAGAAAGAAATGATTAGAGGCTTGTCCTTGTGAAGAGGATCAATCTATGTATGATTATTTACAGTATTTACTCTATTTGATCTTGGTGGGTCTTATTATCAATTCACAAAAACATTATATAATGAAAATCGCTCCAAAACTGAACCAAAAACTAAAAATGTACTTGTGATTAGATCCAGAATTGGAACTGCCAGCAGAGGGCAGCAAAGAGCAAAAACAGAGTTCAGATCAGATGGGACACAGTCATTTAAAAATAAAGTTTTATTTTTTTAGAGGGACGAATGAAGCCAAATGAGATATTGGGTGGTACACGTTCCCCCATCCCCTCTAGTTCCTACATCCCTGTATACAGACCTGGCGTCTGAACATTTCTCTTAGTACAGGTGAGTAATTTTAAACCACTAGGTGTCGTGAACAGGCAGGAAGCAGGGAAGGACGAAGCAGGTGGGCAGGATGCAGGAAAATGGGATTTATTCGGGAAAGACAGGGCAGACGGCGACGAACATTAAAGACAAGTCTGGAGAATACTGACTCAGACGCAGACTAAATACACAGACTGGGCACAATCGGGGAAGCACACGTGGATGATCAGGGGGCGTGTCACACAGGAGGACTGGACACGCAGGTCAGGACACTAGGACGCTAGATGACTTTCTGAATGTTCTATAATAAAGTTTATATTGTAGGTCACAAACCTCCCCATTCCTGAAATTCTATCTGTAGCAGCGATGTAGCTATCAGTGAAATGTATTGTGGGAGAATTCAATCATGGCACCTTTTTTGAAGTTGTGGGGAGAGTGCGTAAGTTAGGCATGTAATAATATTTTCTTTAGACTACAATGTCCCCAGATAAATGGCATTACTGTTCACTTGGACCCCAATAAAAAAAAACATATATACAGTACTAGGCAAAATGTTTTGGCACTCTAAGAAAATGATGTTTAAATGATCTTCATACGGGTGACATTATGTCTGTCAAAGTGTGTCAACTTAGCCATTTCAGAACCTCTAATGTCATCCCAGTATTTGCAACAAGCATGCAATAAACCCATGTATTTTTTGACCAGACCATTATGGCTAATCAGTACCTCATTGACTTTTCCATTGGTAATGCAGCCCTTATGATCCTCCATTCAGCAATGTATTGATATTATAGTGGTCTTTATAGTAAACTAGCAAAACACAATCTCATTATATGCTGATAATGTCCTTTTCTATATATTTGATCCTTGTCATATACCTCCCGGTCTCCTCCTTGTCATGACCCTAACAAGCCATGCCTTTCCCTCCCATCTTGCCTCTCATTTCTAAACCCTTGGAAATCCCTCCTAGCTGCCTCTCGTTAGTTTCCTCGGTAGTACTCTACATGCAGTTCGTTCCATATTTATTGGCACCCCTTGTAAAGATTTGTAAAAAAAATCCACCATTGGTGAAGTAGGATCATGTCACACTGAAAAAATGAGAAAAATCCAACCTTTCATTGAAATAAATTTAACCAAAGAAAAATAAATCCTTCATAAAGAAATAATTATTTTCAACAAAAATTACACAATTATTGGCACCCCTGCATTTAGTCCTTTGTACAACCTCCATTTGCCAGTATAACAGCACTATAACATTTTATAAGGGTGTACCATCACAGAAGCTTGTCCTACAAAAAAGCACAATTAAACAGCATATCCTACTCTTCTCTCATTCTCTTAAATTGGAGGAACGCCCCCTCCCTTTGACAGGTGGATCTATGAAATTATGTGTTTTCTTAAGATTGAAAGAATGAGAAATACACCGGCTCCTTAGGGAAATTTGATTTGGTATGGCAGCCCTTTACTTCATAGGTGGAATGGTTGACAATGCCTGTATAATGGATATTGTGTGGTAAATATTTAATTAACTTCTTTTTTTTCTTTTTGTATTTTTTTGGTCCGTTATTTTTTTGTTGCTCCTTTTTCCTTTCCTTTCCTTTTCTTGTCTGTGTCATTCCCCTGATGTATTTACGTATGCTGTTGTAAAACTTAATACTACTGTGACAAAAAAAGAAAACATGGCCTAGCCAGTTAATCTTTCGTGATTTTGCTTATTTCACCCACAAAATTAGCTTTATATATCTGATAAAACGTTTAACCTTGTCACATTATATCGTGCGTTTCACTCTAAAATGGACGCCCATATCTTTGTAACCATGGTCATTACCTTCTGTCATGAACTTTCGGCAATAAATGATGTGAGCTTTAATTATAAGGAAGGCAATAAAATCTGCTTGCTCTGTTTGTCATTATAAACTGAATATGCAGCAGTCAACCGTGTCCTGTCACAATTCCACTCTTCCTCCTCTGCACCCCGGCATATACGCACTGGCCAAAAAAAAATGCTGGTGCATAATCTAACTGCTCAATCCTGAATACCCCCAATTTAAACAAAATCAACAGCGTTTATGATTATTGTTAAGATTAACGATATTGCTTCCCAGGAGGAAATTCTAGTTCCTACAGCAGCAAGAACATAGAGCGCAGGCAGACACATATACAATAAGTGAAAAACAAAGTACAAAGAGAGTACACACAGGGCAAACTAATTGTTAAAAGGTACACAGGACCCAAATGGAATATCTTGGAAAAACAGAACATTGTAATATTACAGAAATATAATGAATTAGTGATGGTAATACAGCTAGCAGATAGCACTGGATCTGTATAATTAAATGACGGGATGCCTCGTGACATGTTGTGGCTGTAGATGGGGAATGATTCAGTAGGAGACATTTTAGTGTCTCTGGGTGGCAGGAAGGAACAACCCCCAGTACAGCTTTTTTAACACACTGTGGTGGAATGAGCCATTGGCTAATGTGCCCCCCTCCTGATGTTACCCCCTGGAGCAGACGGGCAGAATTGCTCACAATAATGTCCAATTTTCCTAACATCCTCGTCTCTGCTTCTGCCTCCAGTGGCTCCAAGATCAGTCCTGTGATGGAGCTGGACTTCCTGACGAGTTTGTTGAAGTCTTTGGCATCGCCTGAGCTAATGGCACTTCCCCAGCAGGCCGGCACGCTGGCCATTACGGACTAAAAAAAATAACATACTCAGCAGCTTGCTATGCACAAGCCAAGTTTGCAAATCACTTGTGCCACCTGTCTCTGCCTCACTACTTCCATCCATTGGCATTTTTTCCAAATTCACTAAGTTTCCCCAATGCCATGCAACATCATGTAAAGGCCAGGCAAGGATATGGTATGCTTAATGGACAAAAATAAGCAGAAAAATCAACAAATAACAATGTTTAATAAGAGAAACTTTAAGTGCTTTTAAATACATATAAATGCATATACATTAAATACATATAATGTCACTTCCTCTTTCTCATCTCATGAAAGCCACAATGCATTGGTTTTATGGGTAAATAAGTTTGTGGTCAGCACCGTTACCTCACAGCCCCAGAAGGTTTGAATTCCTGCTCCACTCTGTGTAAGTGGAGTTTGCATGTTCCGCACTGTGTTTGATGCATGTGCCTTGTGATGGAGTGGCATCCTGCCTAGAGTATACCCCACCCTGAAGAACTATATCCTTCCCTGCCCCAGCCCTGTGCTTTGTGTTGCCTCAAACACACTCCAAGCATCTGATAAAGAAAAACTCTGATGAAAACGAAACTTTTGTGTTTGTTTCTAGGCTACTTAGTCAAACCTCTGACTTAGTCATACCTCTGATTGAGGTATGGGAAGAAGACAAAGTGGGCTATAACAAGTGACCAAACTGCAATACCTAAAATTTCGAGAATTCCCAACCTATGGGCAGCAATTTCAATCCAAATTAACTTGTTCAAAGCGGGTATAGCAACACCGGCCCTCACGCTTCCTCCCAGTAATTGTGCGATGTCTTTGCCATCGAATTAATATTGTTCGATTCCTCTTGCGATTGGCTTATGGGCCCTTCATTCATACCAGGCAGGTCTGCTATTGGTCCGGTTGTCGTGGAATAACTTGGTGTTATCGGCGTGGCAGCGCTCTGGGGGAGGGGCTTCAGGGTCAGACAGGAAAAGAAAGGCGAGCGAAGACACCCGAGCCACAAACGGTAAATGGGTCTAAATTTGGTACAATTGAACGGCAGTCTAAGCCAGGGTACATTCGCATGTGGTTTAATAAACCTCGATTTCGAAAACGTGAATCATTTGCGAAATAAATACATCGAGTAAACAAAATTAACTCTGTTAGTCTTAACTGGCCAAGGGAGTTAGCTAGTTCTGGGCGACGGAAACGGACGGACAAGAAGTTAATACAAAGTTCCTTGTTGGTGTTGATAAGTGGCCGTAGTGACATCCCAGGATCTTGTCTGGTAATATTTGCATTCCTGCTAAACTCAGATTTGATTACTCTGACTAGCCAGCGTTAGATAAGTGAGACTGATGCATCAGTCAGGCGTGTGTCATTGGGTGTCGGCTTGTGTGGCCTCCAATCTTGCGCTCTGTTGTTTACAAATTGTCCAGATTACTCAGTGTATGACACTGACATTAAGTGCTAGTTAATTCTTTTTCACATTGATATACGCATTCAGAAGTCATATTTATGTGTGTGAGACTGTACATTTTAAATCTGCGTTTTGCTAAAGCAACACCTAAAAACGGCTTGTAAACCCAAGTTAGCAAACCAGTTCACTGGCTGGCTAAAAAGGTTTATATTTTCCATCTGATAAATTCCGATCTGACATTTTTTACGTTGGTTGGGATATGAAAAACATTGCCTGCCTGGCAATAAATAGCGGTCGTTTTATGTCCACTATTCTAAGCCCTGGTTATACTTTAATACGGTAATCTATCAGTTAGTGAGCTATAATGACTAATTGTGGTGTTATTCTCTGTATCGAGCTGAAACTTACTAACCAGCTGTAGTGACTGCTGTCTAGATTGTCACGATAAAGATGAAGGTTTATGAATTATTTCCCAATCGCCCGGGAAACAGTTTGGCCAGGTGAATTTTGTGGTTTTATGTATTTCGACTGTAACGCATATTTAAATGTACAAATGTAGTCTGCGATCTAGCTGAAAGGGGAAAAGGTGTCTGAAGCGGTTTTTTGGGTGCGGCGCGCTGCGTGGGATCTGCCAACTGCAAGCTAGCCTTCTGAATTGTTTTTGGCTTCTAAAAACACTTTACAATTCTTAAAAAATTAAAACTAGTCAGACAAACAGGTTTGGGAAAGTATAAAAGATTTGTTCTGTGTGTGTATGTATATATATATATATAATGTTTATGGTTTAGTTTCTCTGGTCTTTCGCCTTCCGGTCAGGCCTGACTTCCGCATGTGGAGCTAACTGAATAGCCGGTTAGCTTGTTGTCTTCCTAATTTTCGATATAAAAAGAAAAAAACCGAACTTCTTAAAGGCTGAGCGTGTTCTGTATGTAATACTGTACTGTTGCTGGGAACCATTAAGTTTTAATGTTTTTTGGCTCCCTACACGGATTTTTAATTTAACTTAAAAGTGTGGTTTGTTAGGCAGCAGTTCGCATAAGCCTGGGAGAGGACTAGTTCACACTTCTTTGTCGTAAGTAAACGATGTATAAACTGCGATATGTTTAAATGTCATTATCTTAAGCACATATTTGCTACTGTATTGCTAACAAGTTCTAATACTTTATATTGTCCGTTTAGTAAAATAATACGCCGTGCCATGAACACGTTTGCATAAATATTTGTATTTTGTAAAATATCCTCTACATATTAAACGTACACATTTGCGGATGAGTACAAAACAGATTATCTCAGTTATCTAAAGCATGAAGATATTAGTGAATACGTTTTTTTTTTTTATAACAAAAAAAGCTTTCTTATTACTTCTACATGTGATTTAGTATTACCCTGCAGTGTAAATGTAGCATGAGTTCCAGATATGTGGAACCCCATGCACTGTTCATATGTAGGTGAGCCTTTGGTGGCCCTTCTAAAACACACACATAGCGCTTTTTTAAATTCAGTCTAGAAATGTTAGCAGTAACTTGTGCTATGTTTGAAAAGTAAACTGCATGAAGGTACAGTATGCTAATAAATCCCATTGGTTACTTTGCGTTGTGTTTTGGAATTGTTATACTATTCTGTTCTCGTATAATATTAGGCGCTCTAATGCGTACTGGGACTAGTATTAGGGTATATGTGGTTGTCTTCTAATAAGGCCTATGGGTGCAGAATCAGTTTACTGCAGATGCTCAGTGGCCTTATTTATAAACTTCTGATGAGGCTTTTGTGGGTAGATACTGGAATGCTGCGTTTCTGTTAATCAAATGTTTACTTTATGTGAATTGCTTATGGAATGCATATAATAATGGAATGGCCTGATTCCGATTGTAACTTAATTCACGCTAATATTGACAGTAGAGATGCACAGTATATTGGTTAATATTGGTATCAGCTGATATTATGTAAATATTAAGATATCTGCATGATTTTAATATGTCTTGGTTGATATTGCCAGTCTGTATTTAAACAGTTTTCGATGTTAGCGGCACCAGAGCTGAAGGCGTGCCAGGGATATCCAGCGCAGATACGTAGTCGGGATTATGAATAGTCATGCATCTGGTCAGGCAAAGTTGGATTACTACATGTGTAATATAATAATCTATACCAGAAGTGTGTCTGCGGGGGTGTGGCATGAGTAAATGGTGTCCTGTAGTTGTGTTCTGGGCGTACAGCAACTCTGGATATAATGGACTGTTTTGCCAGGTCCCTTGAATTCCGTTTTAACTGCATTTTACTGTATGCTATTTACTGTATTTGATCTATGTGGGATCTTATTACTGCTTTGAAAAAACATTACATGGATGAAATTCTGCACCTGATGATCTTCCCCTGCTATCTAAATGTATCCTATGGGTCTTTTTGCAAACTTTTCTGGAATGTTGTACAGGTCAGTGAATTTAATATTGTGTGGCGCGAGATGATTTTCTGAGTATTCTGTAATAAAGTTTTATAATGTTTTTTCATGGCGAGCCTCACTGCTTGGCCGATTTTATTTGTAGTTCTGTAGCTGGTCAGCAAAATTTATCTTGGGGAGCTCTGCGTAACACATCATGGGGGAATCTCCATCCATCCATCCATTTTCCAAACCGCTTATCCTTACTGGGTCGCGGGGGGTCCGGAGCCTATCCCGGAAGC
>JAODJX010000109.1:22599692-22610969 GCA_026776945.1 Isichthys henryi
CCTCTGGCTGATACCTGTTCCCAGAGTCTAGCCCATGTTTGAGTGGGTTATCACCAGTCAGTAACCCTCTGGCTGATACCTGTTCCCAGAGTCTAGTCCATGTTTGGGTGGGTTATCCCCAGTCAGTAACCCTCTGGCTGATACCTGTTCCCAGAGTCTAGCCCATGTTTGAGTGGGTTATCACCAGTCAGTAACCCTCTGGCTGATTCCTGTTCCCAGAGTCTAGCCCATGTTTGGGTGGCTGGTCTGTCTAATTCTGGGCCACATCAGTATATCATTGGTTAAAATGGCTCAAAAAACCTCAGTAAAATCAAAGTAAAATCAACTTTTCCCAGAGGGAATTCTTGTGCGTACCACAGCAAAGTACCTAGAGACATAGATTCAAAGTGGACATGAAACTAGCTGTAGTTAACATAATTTACAAGACAGATTCTCACTCTGTGATCCTTATATTCACTGTCAGTGAAAGTGTATTAAAAATCAGTAAGATTTCCAGTCTCATACTTCACAATCCAGTCTCAAAGATGTGTGGTTCAAACAATGAATGGGCATGTATGTAATGGTCACATTGTGAAACGAGACGATATAAGAAAGTTTTTAGAATAAGATTTCATAATATAAAATAAGTCTGCAGATTAGTCACACCTTCTCCTCGTATGCTTCTGTCCTTTTCGATTTTTATATTAGCAAGGTCGTACAGGCTAGGCTTGACAATATCCAGGCTATTTTTTCATACTGTCATACTCTCCAGAGATTACATTATCAAGGTATTTGAAATAAGATATTTTGACCGTATTCTCAAAACCAATGCTATTCCAATAATTTTACATCCATTTTGCCTAAAAAGCTGCTTACACACTTTTTCTGCATTTGTTTATACAACCTTGATAAATGGGGCCCCCGGACCTTTTGGAGAGTAGGATGCATTATAATCACTGCTTGCCTGGTAACTGAAACACTAGTTAATTAACATAATTATTTAAGGCGGTCCGAAATATAAATGAAAATCAGGACACTTTCCTAACATTAAAGTCCAGGCATGTGTATCCATTCTGTAGGATTGTACTTCAGGCATTGAGATTAACTGTCCATATGGTTTATGGTGTATGTGTGCCTGTAGTGTAGTGATTTACTTATAGTTTGTTCACTTTGACTTACACCCTGCATTCTGTAACAGAGAACATACCAGAAAAGTGGACACCTGAGGTGAAACACTTTTGCCCTAATGTCCCAATTATACTTGTGGGCAATAAGAAAGACCTGCGAAATGACGATCACACGCGCCGGGAGCTGGCCAAGATGAAGCAGGTATGAGCTTGTGTAACTCCAGACGGTGCAGGATGTTCACATACACTGCTGTTTTCGCAGGAATGCTCTTGGGGCACTTTTCCCCTGCACCAGGTACCATACTTCTGGTACTTTCCCTTTTCCACAGTACCAGTATCAAAAGTTCCAGTACCTAGAAAAACAATTGTTACTTTTTTGGTATTTAAGTACTTTGGAGTGTGACTTGCTTTTGTCGATTTGGTTATTTAAATAGCTTGTTCATGAAACACAATGCAACTGCCCTCCTGAAAAAAGTTTGAACTCTGAACGATAAAGTAATAAATAAATAAATAAAGTAGTAATAATGAAGGCATGGACAAATTAAGAGATCCAAACTTTGTGATCAAGGTGGAAGAACAGATCAGAGAACAAGATCAAGATGGCATAAGAAGAAATAAAATATTTTGTATAATATACTAGGGCAGCATGGTATTGGAAAATTTTAATATATCACTGTGATTTTGTTGTACTAAATAGTGGAGTATTTATAAAGTTAAAAAGGAGGTCAACATAAATTTCTTGTAAACCCAACACTGAATGATTTAAACAGCAAGGATAATTCAGCACAAAATACCCCACCTTGCACAGTGATGTCATTCAGCGCCGATACCAGTTTTTATGGTAGTGAGAGAGCTAGTACTTTGAAGTACCATACTTTCTCGAAGTACTAAAATTACAGTACTTGATGCAGTGAAAGGCACCCTTGTTGAGAAACCTCAATAGAAAGCTAATCATTCCAGGGACGTAACTTCAATAATTACATATATGTACCCTTTGTGACATTGTGTTACGGCACAAAATTAATTTTAATCAAGATAACATTCACTTGGTCAACATCATTTAGTCATGGCAAATTTTTTTTTTTTATTAAGAGGACGGTCAGCCTTTGGGCACAAGTCTTGCACCGCACAACAATCCTTGCATGTGAGCAAAGCATGACCTTCTTGCTTCATTTCTGTACTCATGTTGTGAATGAGAATTTTTTCCATAATCCTATATTGTAAAAAAAAAAATGAAAATAGGTTTTATCATATACCTTTTACTGTCTAAAATGTTTCGTTAACCAGTTTTAAATTATTTTCTGTTACCCTATCCAGGAGCCAGTAAAACCAGAGGAAGGGCGGGATATGGCAAACCGCATTAATGCTTTTGGCTATCTGGAGTGTTCAGCCAAGACAAAGGATGGTGTGAGAGAAGTGTTCGAGATGGCAACCAGGGCAGCACTTCAAGCCAAGAAACGTGGCAAGAAGAGTGCCTGCCTCCTGCTATAGAGAACCCAGCGATTGGAGGGAGCGGTGTGGAGAGAAGGGGGATCTAAGCAGGCCAAGGAGAATTGGGAGGGGTGGGGAGAGGAGGCAACGGTGTCCTGGGGCAGAAGGTTTCGTGGGGAGAAATGGAGGAAAAGACTATCAAACCTGCTCAAAAGAGAAGGGATGTTCATGTCAGGATAAGCTCTAAAGAAAAGGGAGGCAACATTTTCATGGCCAAGTTTCCAAGTTTATAAATGTTCACTGCAGTCATTTTTTAGGAAAGATTATATTTGATGTTAGCTTTGTACTGTTGCTCAATTAAATCGGTCTCCGACAATGGAAAGATATCTGACGCAAATAATAAAGAGGCAGATTTGTACTGGACTCGGGCGGTCTTTTTGATTCTTGATTTTCATTTCTACCCCCCCCCCCTTTTCATTTTGGTAAAAACAAATGCAACTCCAGTTGGAGGTGCAGTGTTGGGGGAACTGTGTGTATCACCAGACATGTCCCCACTTCCCTGGCAAGTGACTTGACAGAGATGCCTGTTTATGAATGTCAGTGAGTCTCTCTCTCTCTCTCTCTCTCTCTTTCTCTTTCTCCATCAGTTTCCCTGTGAATGTATGTCAAGACAGGCAGTCCCATTCACTTATAGAATAACCACCTCCTCCACGAGTTACTATTATCAAAAAGTTTAGGGAACAAACTGAAAATTCTACCAAACTTAAAACAATTATCCACTTCAGTGGTTCATTGAGGCAACCTGCCATTTCTGTATTCTCAATGTTAATAATATTAATATTATTTACCTTTGCATATAAAATTCAAATGAAATGCATAAAAAACCATGTCAGTTCAGTTAATTGTAATTGAGTTTTTATATGCTTTGTGTATTGTAGATTAAACTACTACTAAAGTAACTGGAATTTGTGGTATTTGTGATGTGGGCTTTGAGGTGGATTTTATTGGTGTACATTTGAATAACAAACACTTAAGTCATGATTTTGAAAGGACCACAGATTTTGGGAATATTTTCTGGCTGATAATTTTGCGAGATGTGGCAGTATAGTTTGTAATGAGCGGGTGTCTCACTCTCCCTGTATCAAATACAATGTTTCTCCCACCACCCTTCTCCATGTCCCCCTCCGATTTGTCTATTCTCCCCTTTATTTGCTCTTGTACTGTATATTTAACCCTGTGTGAAATTTTACTGGCTTGTCTTTGTATCAGTTATGCCTCTTTTGCTAAATGTAGAACTTAATTTTAAAGAGTAAATGTATAAAACCTGAAGAAATACAACTTAATGTTAAAATATTAAATGAGAAACTTTTTTTTTTAAATGAGGATATTAACATTTAATTGTAAGAAACAATGGAGCAAATAACCTTTTGTACACATGCATCTTGGAATTTCCTGTCTGCTTTTAAATGTTCTTTAAAAAAATAAAATGTTTTTAGGGTAACTCGTTTTGTTGATTTGTCATGATTTGTGTATTCTTGCGCATTAGGCTTGCAAAATTCTAGCGATTGTCCAGTCCTGCCTATTCAGTGGTGGCATATGAAAGAACGGCACAGATCTAGTGAACAACTTTTGCAAAGTGCTTCAGGGTCACCAGATAAATGGCTTTGCAGTGCACTTGGACTTGAAGTTTTACTTTCAACTGTGTATATACTTGTATGTATGTCTGAAAAGGACAGCAATTAACCACATTTAACCATTCAAATACTTGAGATCAGCCAGCAGGCAAAATAAATAATTTATTCGCAAATATTCCTTGTTTTGTGGGCAAGGTATTGATAAATGGGAAAAATACTGCTGTCATTTGTAAATATTGTTCTTGATTGTGGCTAATCTTGTGTATATACAAAATATAAAATAGCTTTTGTTCAGCTTTTTTATTGTGCATAAGGAGCATGTCATGGTCAATGAGCTCCAGTGTTGTCCAAAATTGTCCATCTTTCTTCTGCTAATCAATGTTGACAATCTCTGGCTTGTGGCAGAAAACCATAACCAATGAGCTCTGCCTTTGTCCGAAATGGCTTAGAGGATCTGGCTGCAGAATACTATGAGGACCTTCACTGTAGGGCCAGAAATCTCATGACTTCCACACCCGGCCTGGACATATTCATATGCAAACTTCATGAACAGAGGTGGTACCTCCTCTAGAAGTTTCAAAATCTGACGACAAAAGCGCTGAATATGATGTTAGTGCAACATCAGGAACTGAATTTAAATTGATTCCTAGTGTTCTTCAGCCAGACCCTTCTCACTCTCCAGGATGCACTGAGTGACGTCAACTGGAATATGTTCTGGTGCAGCTCAAATGATGACATCGACGTTTATGGAAGCTGTGCTCAGTTTCATTAGTGTACTAACAGATAATATTATACTGGAGATGGTAAGGAGCATGCGTTGATTACAGCGTGTTGCCTCACACACCACATGACATACCACCTCAGGAATGAGAACCTGCAGCCATGTGGCGGGTGATACCTCAGCACCACACTAGTCTGAATGGGGTTTTTTTCCCGGTGGCTGGAGTGCCAATCCTACCACTGACCCCCAAATTTTCCCTGAATGTTGGAGGACCTGCTTGCAGGGCTGGATGTAGAGTAATGTCATACCCAATTACAGGTTAAGGGCCTTGCTTAAGGGCTCAGCGGAATAGGATCACTCCTGGTATTCACGGGATTCAGACCAACAACCTTCCGATTGCTGGCACAGATCCCTAGCCTCAAAGCCACCACTCCACCCCCATTATACATAAAGTTACCATAAAAACTGAAACCAGAAGCCGTAGATAAACAAAATCGCACCCAGGATGCAATATGTCTGTGGTGGGCAGGGTTCTGCTAACTCGCTATCCACTAATTAGCAAAGCTCTCTTTTCATTTCGCGGACTAGTGTTTCTGCTAACTTTGAAAACCGTTTGTGGACCAGTTATGTTCCGCTAAATTTTGTTCCACTAACATTTTTATGCAGGTATAGTGAATAAAGATTAAAAGTCAAAAACATTTATGAACCCTAAAATCATACTTATTTTTTCCTGTCTGTTGTGAATGTGTGGGCAGCAGTCTATCTGGCACACTGATGGCTGACTACAGTACATGTAAACACAAGACATGATTGGTCAATAACTTGTGTTTTGTGGTAGTGTGGGCTAAATGTAAGTGAACAAAGATAAAGTAATTTAAACTGGGATACTCTGAACTAAGCGGGGAACAGGGCTTTGTATCACAAAACTGGCTTTCTTGCCAAGCCAGATAACTTGTCGGATTTTATTCAAATTCAAATTAAAAAAACTTTTGAACATTGGGGCCGGCATTGGAGGGGAGCCACTCAAAGGCAGAGTTCAGAGGATGTGAGGGGTCTTTAATGATTTTGAGTGCTAGCCTGTGTGTCTGCTGCTCACAGATGTGTGATAAAGATCTCAAGGGCAGACCAATAATCTTAGAGCACACACTGACAGTGCTCTGTAGCCGATTTCCGTGCTGCATGCTGGTGGAATGGAACCGGCAGATGATGGAGAATGAGATGACATTCTGTATGAAGGAGTAGTAAAAAGACCGTAAAATGTCTTTCCTGACTTCAAAGAAATGCAATTTCACAGTTGTTTGAAACAAAGTTGGATATTAATCAATTAAGCAATCAAAAATGTGCACAATTACATAAAGTTAAAATAAACATTCAAAATACGCTACCTTTGCTATTTACAAGCATCATAATTTATGTTCTATTTTATGGATAAATTGGATTTGGATCTAAGTATCTAAGAACAAAGGCACAAGACAAGAGCTAATATCGGAAAAAACGTGAACACAGTAAATTTGGGGGGAAATGTGCCGAAAATATCCAGTGTAGTTGAACCCATGACAGTAGGGAAGCACAGGCCTACTCAGCCCACTGAACATTGCAGTGGCCCTGGGAACAGGGGAAACACTAGGAATAGTGAAAGGTGCAAAACACAGAGAAAAGAATGGGAAGGTCTGCAACGTCTGCTGCCCAAACGGGAAACAATGGGCAGAACAGTCAGGACAAGTCGGGGACCAGTCATGACACAAGTACCTTCACCTTGCTTTTATTTCATATGATTTGTTGAAATATTAAATATTTTCCTTAGACAGACAAACAACTTGTAGTATCCATCCATTTTCATAATCACTTATGAACTCTAGGCTCAATAGCCTGGGGTTTATTTCAGGCAGTACAGATCACGAGGCAAGGAACACGCTGAATGAGGTGCAACTCCATCCCATCAGAGTCCATCTCACATTATAGTATATTAATATACACCAATACACCTGAATCACATGTTGTTATACTACAGGCATAAAATGCTGTAGCTGTCTAAACAGTGGAATAATATGCATAACTATGGTGCTCATTACACTGCAACATGAAGCAGTACAACGTAGAAAATCTGCTGAAGTGAAAAATTGCTTATTATTGAACACTTGTGCAACGTATGAAATGCTGCCACATGTGGTTATAGCTGTGGCAAGTTGTGTCAGTTTGAAAGTGTTCTGCAGAAAACTTGAGTACCATCTTGCATGTACAGCAAATGTCGCTACTTTGATGGAAATGTATAGCAACAAAATAAACGACTTTTGATGTTTTTAGGTATAATCTGCTTTATTTTGCTACATGCATTAAGAGTTCAAAATTTAATATAGTTCAAAAGTTTTAAAATTGCTGCTAAATGTAGAAAAGCAGAATTCGGGGGCAATGAGGAACGTTTGAAAAACCCAGAAAAGGCGTGGTCTGTAGTTTCTTTTCTTGTCCTTCCTCTGTGTCACTTTTTTCTCTTTTTTGTTATAATACTGTCTTATTAAAATCCTCTCAAGTCTTATACTAAGGGGTTGCTGCTCTTGAGTGGTAAGTGGGATTTTTTCTGTGCTATTTCAAGATTAAATTTTCTTATTTCTGTTTTTTTTAACAGTAAGGACTAAAGTATAACATTCATGGGTCTTACTTTTAATAAATTGGTGTTTAATTGTTGGTGATTACAATTCATGATCAGTAATACTGTAAACTGAACACTGGTAATATATACTATAGTAATGCCTCATTCTAGTTCTTGAAAATACTTTCTGAGAAATAGTACATCAAGTACATTGCAAAAGTTATTATTATCAGTTTGTTTGGCATCGTACTTTGACAATGAAAATCTTGGAAAGAGTATATGCATATTAATAGACGTATATGAATGTGTATATTAAAAACAAATGTTTATAGTTACCTTAATATGTTATGTTTCATCGTAAAATTCTTGAAATACCAATTCAAATCAAATGAAAAGATTTTCTGAAAGACATGACATACAGTAAATATATCAAATAAAGGCAAATGGAACTCTTCTTCATTTAAAACTAAGTAAGCCTGCAACTTGTGTTTTCTGTGCTAATTACGTAGATCACTGTCGCAAAAGCAATTGCAATTAGGTGACACCACGTCCCTTTGCTTTGTCAGTGATTTTTCTACTTCAAATGTACCCTCAATATGAAATGTGTTATATATGTCTTATATAAACAGGGAAAAACAGCAATTACAATTGGAGGCACTCAGATTCGCTGGCAGTATCTTGTCTTAGGCTCTTGTGTTCCATAATAACTGTAGAGCCCTCTTACCCACTAGCCAGCAGTACGACATTCACATTAGTGGTGTGTTCCTTGTGAGTTCGCAGCTTCTGCCCCGTCGGTTAACTTTAACAAAAAAGTATGCTTAACTCACAGTGAATAGCGGGCAGGCATCTGCTCTTCCAACTAGTGGCTAGTGTACAGGATAACAGGACCAAACACTGCGACATTGCTTCTTTTGTACTATTTTCTCGTCTGTCCAACCCAATATTGCGTGTCGAAAAAGAGGAAGAAAAAAGCTAAAGCCCCAGCATCACATGACTAACTCAGGAAATTAAAAGAGAAAATGATAATGATACTATGACCCAACACAATTCTATTCTCTTTTTTTCCTTAGGGGTGGAGGTTACTACAACCAAAACTACTAAAACCACCCAGTACTTTTGATGTAGCTAATTTTAGAATTGTAATGGAATAATATAGATGTGCCGTAAGATTTCTTGCATGACCGTGAGAGTCTGAAAGATGCGTGAGAATTGGCAACCCTGTTACCTACAGCTAGGGAACATTTGGCAGACCGACTGAGGGTACAGTGACTAGCAAAGGTACAAATTGGTGCTCTTTTCTTCTGCAATCATAATCACTAGGATAATGATAATAGGGGTAAAATTTGGATGAGATGCAGACTTAGACATCTCACCAATATAATTTCTCATTTTTGGGCTTGGTTTAGCAGAACTAAATTACTGGTATTGCCAGACCTAAGATCAATGATCTTCAATGTAAACATTATACAAGGTGACACCACCATATAATACACCACCCTCTTTCTCCATGAATTTTCTACTTTGAATGTAAACTCTATATGAAATGTGTTATATAACCAAAGCTGCTTTGAATGCAGTTCATGCGATACTTAATACTTACTGTAAAACTTTCAATTGGCACAAACACTGCTTATTCTGCCTTTAAGGATCTTAAAGCAACAACATTTACCTCTTGATTGGCTGGTCTGTGTAAAGGGGAGTGGAGTGGATTTAAAGTAGGCACAACAATAAAAAGAATGAATCTCAAGTACAACTCGGTTCCCTTCGTCTGTATCAAAGTGCCATTGAAAGGAATTGGATCGTTCACGAATGTAACATCACTAATTGATGAGTGAGTGAAAGGGCTGAACACATGACAGTGGGCAAGAAATGACAAAGAGCCCACAGTGAAAGCAGACCCACCCATCACCCCACTTGCTCGCATCTGCTTGTCTTCTGAAGTACAGTGGGGAGCAGCCCTGGGAGCACTTTGAAACTCAGCTTGCGCTTGTAACAAAGAACAACTGCTGGGACAAGGAGGTGGCCATCCATTGAGACCTCACGCTATGCAAGTGCACCCTGAGGCAGGCGCTGGTGGAAGTTGAGGAGGTGGAGGCTGTTTAAATCTCAAAGGAATTACTGTGTAACATGGCGAGAGTTATTGGAGGTAATGGGGGGACTGACCCACTTCCATCTATACTGTACGTGTATGGCAGCCTGTTCCTCCTAAGCACTAACCACATCTCGCTGACCTTCCTCATGAGCTTCAAGCAGCCCGCGGGTCAGATGGCGAGGTGGCAGGAGAAACTATTTCACTAGTTTCAGATCCAGCAGATTCAGATTCCCAGAGTTGCTCAATGGGGAGGTGCTGAGGTATGCATGGCCTGCTGGGAATGGGGCACTCTGGCATCATCAAGACTCTGCACAGGCTCCGGTAGCAGTTCTACTGGCCCGGCTGCTGCTTGGATGTACAGCATTATGTCCATCGCTGTGACACTTGTACAGCTTTAAGGGTCCCCACGACTACTCCCAAGCCTCACAGTAGCCTATGCCATCTATCAACCCCATGGAGCAGGTCAGTGTGGATATCCAGGGACCCTTTCATACCACCGCCTCTGGTAACAGTGGCCATGACCTACTTCAACAAGTAGCCCAAGGCATATGTAGTGTCAGAGCAGAGCGCCATTGTGACGGCTGTCAAACTGGTGCATGAGTTCTTTTGCAGGTTCAGGGCCCTGAAAGAACTCCACAATGCCCAGGTAATAACTCTGAGTCTGCCATCATAAATCCACCCCAGGGTGCTGCCCCCACTCCCCCAAAATGACGGTCTAGTTGAATGGTTCAGCCAGACCCTGAACACTCAGCTCTTGATCCTGACCAGCTGGCATTAATATGACTGGGACCAACATCTCCTGGTGACCCAGTGGGCCTGGAGGATGACAGTGCAGGAATCCACCAGGTTCACTTCTGCCATGCCAATGTATGGGACCTGTGTTAGTGTCTGGAGGCAGCCCAGTACCATTCCTATGACCACCTGAATGTAACCACACACTGCCAGGGGGCTCCGCTGGATGTCAGGGCATCCGTGCGGCTGTATAACCCCTGCTGGTGAAAAGGAATATCCCTTAAATTATGGCAGGGACCATGAGTGCTGTTGGACCAGCTATACATGATGGTCTACTGGGTCTGGACCGACCCAGGTTTTCCCATCAAATAGCATCTAATACATGAGATCTATTGTTGCTTTCAGTCCATGCCTTATAGCGAGATTTGGTCTTGCATATCTGCAGGTTGCAAGAGTCCTTTTCAGGGCTATAATAAAAAGAGAACATGGTTTAGCCTGCTATGAGCTACCTGGTTCTTTCGTGCGTGACATCTGGTTCTGTGGGATGCATTAATAATGTAATAAAATATGTCCTTAAACTACAACGCAATGTGTCTGTTACACTATCAAGTTAAATCTGAACAATTTTTTATAATAATTTTAGAATAATTATTTCCGCTTGCTGCTCCCATTGAGCTAAATATCCATTAATAATCTGATTAAAACTCTCGGTTAAACTATAATAAAAACACGTTGGTTATACTATAAAGCTAAATGTCAAAGATTTTTTATAATTAATAAAAACACACCTTTTAAAACATTCATAAACATGTAGTTTCAGGAGCACTAAAGCAACAAATTTTAGAGTTTATGTTAAATCCTCTCCTGGAGCCGACACCTTATCGTGGTGGAGGGGTATGCGTGTTTCAGTGATCTCAGGAGCTATGTTGTCTGGGGCTTTATGCCCCTGGTAGGGTCACCCAAGGCAAACAGGT
>JAODJX010000109.1:22619477-22633738 GCA_026776945.1 Isichthys henryi
GCATGTTTTTGGACTGTGGGGGGAAACCGGAGTACCCGGAGGAAACACCACGACGACATGGGGAGAACATGCAAACTCCGCACACATGTGACCCAGGCGGAGACTCGACCCCGGGTCCCAGAGGTGTGAGGCAACAGTGCTGACCACTGCACCACCATGCCGCCCCTATGCATTTGAGAGAATTCTTTATACCCTTTTCCTGAATGATATCTTTCAACAATAAGATCCCTCTGATGCTTTGCAAGCTCTCTGCAAACCATAGCTTTTGCTGTAGGAGTAAATCCTACTAGGACTGCTTAACTTTATTTGGGGTTAATCAGAGTCAATTTATTTTATGGCAGGTGTTTTACCCAAAAAGACTGCATGCTGCAATTAAATCAAAAGGTGCCTCAACGAAGTGTTAGTTTAAGGGTGTGCACAATTATGCAACCAGCTTATTGTATGTTTTTTATTTTTTATATTTTTCGACCAAACAGATTTCTTTGTTTTTCAATTGAATTGTACAGGTTGTGGTCACATTTTTTACATCACAAAACCTGCTATTTTAACAGGGGCGTGTACACTTTTTATATCCACTGTAAATATGAAATACTACTACGGAATATCTAACAACATATAGTACAACATTCAACATGAGGTAGTAAAGTGATATGCGGTAGAACAAAGTACCAATATGAAGTGGATCAGTGGGTAGAACATTAAGAATGCTACAGTAGTATTACAGAATCAGCAATACGCTGTAGAGGAAGCGAGTGTGAAACATTTCGTGCCACAACCAAAGGAGCCGACCAAGATGGTTTTCTCGTACTGCCCCTGGTGGACATAACTTTTATTCCTCAAGATTGATATAAACTGCACATGTGAGTATGCACAGCAGCACCTCTTGCATACAGTTCAAAGCAGAAGTTCAGGCGGGAGCCATCTGGGTGACAGCAGCCTCAGGCAAGCAGGCAAAAGTTCATACACTTCAGAAAAAGACACAAAAACTTTTTTTTCTCCTCACTGTCGAACATTAATTCAGAGTAAACTTTTTCTGTTTAAGCTCAGTTAGGATCACCAAAATTTTTTGTATTTGGTAAATGTCAGAATAAAGAGACAGATTTTCTTTAATTATTCAATTAAAGAAATTTATTCAATTCAGTAAATTTATTTATTCAAAAATTTACATACACTTAGTATTTGGTAGCATTGGGTTGTGCATTGTGAAACAGCCACAAGCTTCTCACAATAGTTTTGCCCCATTCCTCTTGAAAGAACTGGTGTAACCGAGTCAGGTTTGTAGGTCAGTGCAATAAGATTTTTTAGAGCACCACAGGAGGTAGTATTTCTTGGGCAATTTCCAGTGGTAAGAGGTTAGCCTAAGATGACTGTTAGTCTTTCTTAGCTGCAGACAGCTGCCAGTTCCTTGGTCTGTTGAAGTCTGCCTGCGCACGCTATCCCCATTAATTTTTCTCTCAGGGTTTTTTCCCCTAGCCCTTCATATTCCCAGACTACCCACAAGGCAGTGGGGCAGTATTTGGTAGTATGCCTCTGGGAACCACCGCCGCTCCAAGATCCCCAACTAATTTAGCCTGGAGTCACAAGACTCTCAGTTACCGTGGCCTACCATGAGGAGGTGCAGTAGGAGTCTTGGTGAGGGAAAGACTATGAACTGGCCTCAGAAAATTTATGCACTTGGCCTCCTCTACCCCAGAACCTAGGTTAGCCAACAGCATAGGCTAAGGGAGGGATGTCGCAAACATCCCTACATGTGACATCTCACTAGCTTACTGCAGCAGACACATCACAATACTCTGTGAGCACTGCCCACTAGCCCATGCTGAGGTTCGGCAACCGACAAAGATCAGCAGGCTTATCTACAGAACCAAACACAAAGGATTCAAGATAATGGAATATAAGCTACAAAAACAGTTTGAACTTTTTTATGCTGCACCTTTTGCATAATCATTTTTTGTCCTTACTGTCAGACTCACTCATAGACCGTTGTACTCCATAGAGACGCTATTGATTAAAAGCAAGTGAACAAACCTAACAAACTTCCAGCTATAGTCCTACATTTTAATTTTAACATCAAATCACTCATATCAGACTACACCCCAGTTTAGTTAAACTCTCTAGTCATAACCATTCAAAGTGTGAGCTGAAACATTCTATCCTTTAATTGTTTAAAATATCAGGGCAGATGCAGATATAAAAACAACCAAATTAACATAGTTCAATAATGCATTGAAATAAATCTCTGTAAAACAGGCTGCTTCCATTCGTTTGTGTTTCTCAAATGCAAATATACTTTATGTTGAGTATTTTTATGTAGTTGGTGTTTGTTTCTGATGTAACAGTGCATGAACATGGGGGGGGGGGCACTGGGCTGTTCATGTGCCTGGCCCCTCCTCTAACACTAGGCCTGCACCCAACCATGGCACACGTAGCATGGACAGTACACATGGAATATTGCACCAGACAGGGAACTATGCACCAATAAGGTGACTGACAACCTTTGCTTAGGGAGGTGGTGGTACCATGTGATGTCATGTGCAACCCTCCTGTACCTCTCAGCTGGCTCGGCAGTGCCTGGGAATCCCCCCTGGACGAGCTGGAAGAGGTGGCTTGCAAGAGGAAGGTCTGGGCATCTTTGCTCAGATTATTGCCCCGTGACCCAAATAAGTAGCAAACAATACATTGGATTGAAATCACATAATTTTTCTTAGAACTGTTTTTAAGAATCAAAATATTAATTCTAAGTAAAGGAAACATATTTTTCCCATCTGTACTTGTATGCAACTGAGGTAAATACTTTTGTCCATGGAAACTTCATTTTAAATATGTGCATTTTTAGAAATACTTTAAAATATTGTACTGGCACAAACTGACTGCTGGACCTGTACCAGACCTGGCATTGGCGTATGTTAAGTGACTGTGCACTTTATTTTGAGTTAAAGCCAAGCAACCGTAGTGCTCATAGTGACAAGATGATTGAGTTACCTTAAATCATGAATCACCAGAGAAGGGCTTATCTGCAAACACAGTCATGACGAATTTGCACAAATGCTACAATAAAATACATGTACAAAACGGGTGAAGTACATTTTATTATTGTAAACAAGTTTGGTGTAGCGTTTATGGTATTCAGTGTGGTTCCTCGTCATTTGGTTTACTTAGGGTGACCAGTAGTCCATGTTAGGGGGGACACTTTGAGCTAGTGTGAAACAGATGGATAAGTCTTTCAATCAAGGAAACAAACCAGTCAAAGAGCAAGAAGCACTGACCTATTTAGCCAAGCACGGAAGCCTTTCAGTTTTAATGTGATTTGTAAAACCTTAAGTATCTCTAGTGTCCCCCTCGACAAAGCACACATTGCTCCATTTTCAATCCCTTTAGCAAATATACTGTAAGTATGACATTGTATGGCTATAAGCTTCTTTCATTTGTGCACATTTTAGTAGCATTTCATTTTGGCACCACTTTCCCAGTTTCTCAGGAAGTACCTTCTTTCCTCATTTTCTGCGCGATGGTGCCTTTAAGTGGTCTGACTCGACAGACCATCGCTAGCCCCTCCTCCTCAGAATGCAGAAATCGCACTGTCACTACAGGATCCGAGTCAACCCTGGATTTGATTTGCGCATGTGCTGCCGAGTCAACCGTGTTAAACTATTGAAGTACTATACAATTCAAGTAATAAAGGATTTTAGGCCATCTGCCAAACCTGCACCCTTACCAATCATAGAAACTTAATGTATTTGCATTAATTTTCATGAAATTGCTAATTACCTTTAATTGTACTGACACTGGCAGGAACTGAACATATACGTTTTTTTTGTTGTTTTTGGCTTGCTTTTAATTAGTTTTCAGTTTTAGTTATTTTTTAGTTAGTTTTCAGCTCTCGTATGTCGCTTACAGCGCTGGCGCATGCGCGACTCGAATCCACCATTGACTCAGATCCTGCAGCAACACGCTCCACTGGTGAGGGAGAGGGACGGGCCGCGCGCACATAGAACTGCCATAAAATCCCCTGTTTGACGGCTGCCTCAGCCTCTGTCTGCGAAGCACGTGTTGTGCATAGAACGGTTCCGGGAATCACTAAGGAAGAAAAAGTCTATAATCTTGAGAGACTTCTGCTTGATTTTGAAAATGGCCAACTATCACAAACCCGATGAAAAAACGCTGCAGGGTCTGAAAGATATCGCGAATAAGTTGAGGATTCACTCCATCAAGGCGACATGTGCTTCCAATTCTGGGTAAGTAAATATGTACAAGGTATCTTCAATGGCCTGAATTAAGAGATCATTTTGGCCAGCTGCCTAAAGTCTCCTCAGAAAGTGATACCATGATATATCAAATAACGTGGACACCCAGCTACTCGTATTTTTTTAAAACTGCATTTCCTTTTAGCAACACTAGCAAGTGAAAGGGAATGTAAAATACTCGTGGTCGACTGCTGTGTTCTTGCGTGACTGAAAGAAGACGGACGGGATGAACTGGCCTACGCGCGAGCTAGCTGTGCTAACGGTCGCAGATGATACTGGAGAAAATAAGAGTTGTATTGTTTTACTGACAAATTATAGGGTTAAAAGTGTACTTTATAAATACCTCCAGAATTATTAGGAGAGCTCTACACCCTGAGAAATATGTCGGTTTTTAACATAAACCGCCTTCATTTGAAAGCGTGCTGACAGATCTGTGTCCCGAATGTCGCATGTCCCGCAGATCAGAGTTGACTTTAATTTTCTTAAATGCACAGCCAAAGCTGACCTCTGGCCTATGCCGTCTCTAAAGCAAGTAATGCACGAGTAATTAGAATTACTTGCATTCTATAAAATAGTTTTGTATAATAATGACTGTCTAATAAATCACATCTTTGTTACGTAATGCACTTAAAATCATGCGCGCAAGAAACATCGTTATTATGAAATAATACCTTTTATTGAATTATTCTTGAGTAAAATAGCACATTTAATTAATGTGTGTGTGTAATTTCATTTTGAGAGTTGTGGTGTTCCATAGTGAAGTGTTTAAATTTTGGCAAAGGGTGGAATTGCACTGTGAGTAACTATATGATACATCAGGAAATTGCTTAGAACTTTACAATGATTTTTTCCACAGAATCAAGGAAGTATGTTTCTTTTATTTACACAGTACTGGGATTAGATGGAATCTATTTCATTGGCTGGACTTATGATCTTTTAAATTGAATAAAGTATTCCAGTATAGGAAGGAAGTCTGTATGTATGTGTAAGTCAATTTCAGTCTGTCTTCAGTCTTATTTTTTTGAGAAGTGTGATTATGAAATCTAGTGTTGTAATCAAATTCAAATGAGGTGTGTTTGTGGGGGGCTTGTGAAACATCTTGTTAGACTTCAGCATGTCTTCAATACTTTTTATAATAATGAACAAAGACTTAATAAGATTTTCTGATCTCAGTGTAACACAGCAAGTCAATATAGCAGCTATGTAAATCCTGAATTGTGCAATCTGGTTTCATGAATTCCAGTGCCATAATGCATCCATTATCCAAAACCAGTGATCAGCATGAGAATATTTTACTAAATATTGTATATAAATGCATTACTTGAAAGTGTTTTTATGGTTATGGCATGGGCCCAGCAGCTGATGAAAGGGTCAGTAACACACACCATGACCACATAGTGTCAGGCAGTGTAATTCCTTGAATAACAGTGACCAACCCATTATCCCCCCATGCATGTGAGTAAATCATCTTACATGTGTGGTCCAGCTGTGTCTTTCAGGGGCGACCCCAAATGGAACAGCATACCCTTGCTGTAAGAAGCAGCTTGTTTGCCATAAGTTGCAACACAATGTAGGTGGAGGAAGAGGTTCCCATGTTAGAGAAATCATCATACAGAATTCATCTAGCTGAGATATTGGAAGGACCTAATCTAATCAGTCGGATGGTTAATATGTGCCCTGGGAAAACTCTGTGAGCATCACTTGCTGCACTGTCTTTATTTCCAGAATCCTTGACGATGTTTTGAAAAATGAATGTATGATCACTCCAAATGGTGATGTCTGCACAGAGTTTGTAATCATAGTCTCTCATCTCTCGTGCCTGTCTCTAAGCATTTTTCATTAGTCGTACAGAAAGGCAATGCAGGAATTGCTGAGAATATGAGGAAAAAAGCTGCTTTCTGGCCAGAGTCTGCTGGTGTATTAGGAAGACACATAATTTGTTGCCATAAAGGCCTGTCCTCATGTAACTCCGAATAATGGCAAAGGAGTGATGCACGCCAGAGTTACTTGATGTGAATGAGATAGAGATACCATCAAGGCAAGATGTACGACATGGGGGCATTCCGAACTTCTGTTAAAGTTTGCGTGAATTAGCAAATGAACTAGCTTTGCAATATGTGGCTAAGCTTACGAAAGATGCAATCCAGCTTATTCTGCGCTCCTTTGCTCTCAGTGTACATGGCTGTATGACGCCTTTTGGAGAACAGGTCAGATCTCTTGTAGAATAAATCAACTAAATCATTTTGCCCAGTCTTCTCCGAATTCCTCCCTGGGACCTAAAGAAGCCCACCCTGTCCAGAATTTTAACATTTGTAGGTAATCTCGTTATTATTCTCCATGTATTTTGAGGTTCAGCTGTCTTGGTATTTTTCTGTTTATTTATAAAATTATTATAAATGTAACCCAGGCTTCACCATGAATACAGCCTTAACTGCGCGGGTGGCATGAAAACCCAATTAACTAATTAACCTGAAGAAGCAAAATATCTTCTGGGGCAAGAACAAAAAGTTTCAGACTCATCTAAGGACTTTCGACTAGCAGTTTTTGTATATCAGGGAAAGTTTTCCATCTTGTATTCCTCTATATACAGATAGTTCAAAAGTCGATGGTTGCCTACTGAGATTCTTATACAGGTCGATTCTCCCGTCAAGCCTTTAAGTTGAAAAAGTGCTTAAAAAGTTACGTGCATTTGAGTTAAACACTTTCTCCCTTCATCCATGCAGACACGTCCACTGCAATTAATCTGAAAAAGAAGGCGTTTAGAACCTAGATAGTATTCTGTAGCCAAACTGGTGTGTAACTTGGAATCAGAGATTACTGCTTGGGCGTCTGACTTGAAGTAGTACTCGTCTTTAACTTGGGGCCATGCAAATGAATTCTTTATTTCAGTTGCTTGTTGCATGTAATTGATTTCCATCTCCTCTCCCACAACCATGAAAACAATACCTTTTTTCTTCTTGCTGGTCTTTCCTGTCTAGCAACTGGATCTGAGTTGACCTTCTGTCTCGACTGAGCAGCCCTCTCCTTATTAGACAATGGCATCTACAGTATAAGGATAATGTGCCTTGAAATACCTTAAAATGTCATGAAATATTTTAAAATGACAATAAGTACGAATATGTGATATAGTTAATATGAATTTCAATGTTGTAAAACATGGGATAACAAAAGTACTGACATTCAACAGAACAGGTGGCATTGTGGTATTACATGGAACTTTTGTCATGCTGAATGACGCAAGAGTAATACTGAAGGATACATTTCATACACAGTCATATTTAACAGGCAGTTCCTAGGCCACCTGTATAAAGTTATGACCTTAACCTATTAAGATTATCCTAACTTTTCATTTTTATAACATTAAATGTATGTTTTCTGTGTTGTTCTGAAGGACGTGCATTTTTGTTCAAATGTTTACTAGTGGGTAAAAAAGTAAACTCATCAAATATCTGAGAATGATTCATTCACCTCAGCACAAAGAGACAGGGTCTGTAAGGGGTCCTTTGTGTCATGTCACACACTGTCACATGATTACTGTCATGTGATATGCTTTAAATGGCTTTTTTCCTTTGTTATAGTGAATGACACTGATGAAGGGCACAAGTTGGGACAAAAGTTATTCAAGTTTTAAAATGTTTTTTAGTTTGTAGCCCATTCTATATTTTGTTGCAATCACTGACACAATTACACTGTGGGTGTTCATTTATATTTAAGAATTTTGAAAACACTTCTGTTATTACAATTTTAATCGGGACAGTTGCACTGAAGTTGCACTAATTTACATGTCTTGTCTTTTGACTCCTTTACGTTATTGATACTGTGGGAAATTTGTTGTAAAAGCCTTAAAAGATGCCTTTGGAGTAAAAGATCATTTGGAGTTTAATAAATAAGTATAATTTATTTGATATTTTTATTAGGATATTTATTTCTTAATTTTATTTATTTTAAGAAGTACTTTAGCTAATCCTGGCTTTCACCATGAATGTAGTCTAAGTTGCTGTCATATAAGATATAAGAACCTCTGGCAGATGCGGGTTATAAGCCGATTTCTAAAAATTAGTTGTGATATTTTTTTTTTTCTTTTCCAGGATCCAGTCCCCATTTTCATGTTGTATACAGACTAAGTTATGTACGGTGATTGCCTCTCTCCCTGCAGGCACCCCACATCCTGCTGCAGTGCTGCAGAAATTATGTCTGTGCTGTTTTTCCACACCATGCGCTACAAAGCGATGGACCCACGCAACGCCTGCAATGACCGCTTTGTTTTGTCTAAGGTAGGACTACTTTTGCTTGTGAATTTATTTCTGTTTCCTTCATTGCTCATTGTGAAGGTAGCATTGCAGGACTTGTCTCATGTGTAGCTCAAAGCATGTCTTTATATATACAGTACTGTGCAAAAGTCTTGGGCAGAGAAAATGATGTTGAAGCAATCTTCATGTTGGTGTTAGCGTTGTATGTTGAAATGTCCTGGCTTAGTCAGTTAAAAACCTCTCGTAAAGTCAACTAGATATTTACAGTAACTATTCAATATATCCGTGCATATTTTTGCCTCGACCATACCAACACCGTGTTTGGCTAATAAATACCTTATTGGGTGAGTCAGTCAATCAGTCATTCAATTAATTAATTAATTGCGCTAATAGGGAAATTTTAACAAATACATGGAATGGCTGGGGTGCCCGTGAGGAGAGGTGTGGGAACTAAAGTGATGTACTTCTAACCATCTCACCGAGATATCAGAAACTTTGTTGTTAATGATCACATGGTTTAAAAATGTGAGCAAAATCACATTCTGTGTTGGTTCAAAACGTTCATTTTACAATACAGGGCGATCAAGTAAAAAAACTAGACGAGTTCAACTCTACTTGGATTACAAAGTACCATATTCTGTATATGGCTTACAACATGTTCCATTATTCCATTATTAACCGCAGGTCAATCTTAAGTTTTCCACAGAATGAAAAACTATGTAATGTCACTTATTTGTCCAACAAGGGCGTAGATTTGATTTCATCATTGGTAGGAACCAAATCAGGCCCAAACCTCCCGGCCTCTTAAGTACACATGGTGCTCCCACAATACAGGTCGGGACACGAACCAACCATCCATACCCAAATCCATCTGCTGTTTGACACCCCCCTCCCCCCCGCTTCACTATTGGATGATTGTCACCTGGTTATCAGTGCCAATGACAAAAAAAAATATTGGCCATCTCTATTGGTCACAATTCCCATATTGGTGCTCCAGTAGGGTCTTTACTTTGGATACCCACATATTAAAGACAATATTCAGGCCATTAATGTACTTCCTGTCAGGGTCATGCTGCACCCATCCTGTACGCCGCTTGGGTGGAGGCGGGTTTTGTCAAGGAGGCAGATCTGCTGAACCTGCGGAAGATTGACTGTGATCTGGAGGGCCACCCAACTCCTGTGAGTGAAACACTTTTTTGTTTACGTTGATGGGCGTGTGTCAGTGTATAACACATGGTGTTTACTCATTACTATGACATTTAGTTTAAATCTGACTTTTTTGCTATAATTTTATCTTGAACGCAGAGCCTGCCGCGACTTTATGTATTTACGATGTCCTTTCCTTTATTATCATAGAAACTAGCCTTTGTGGATGTAGCCACAGGTTCCCTTGGGCAGGGCCTGGGTGCTGCTTGTGGAATGGCTTACACTGGGAAGAACTTTGACAAGTCCAGGTACGGCGTGAATCTCCCACCCATTTCTGTCACCCCGACCCGCTTATCTTCTCAGATCTTAATGCTGTTTGGACTGGATTTTGTTTTGTCCCTCAGAGCTGTACATTAGGGGTCGGCAACTCCACACTGAAGACATAGCTTGATATACAGATGACCACTTGTGAATTGTCTGTACTGATCTGCTAGACCATTCTCACTTTCTGTGGATGATTCTCTTTGTTTAGTATTGAGACTTGGAGTTTTGTCTTACATTTTAGGATTTTTTCATATTCATTTTTTTTTTTTCTTTCGTTAAGCAGCAAGAATCTTCTTCACCGGTTTTAACAAGGATGACCATAAAGGACATGTCCCTCAAAAGCATCAAAAGTAGTTATTTTTTGGGCTTGGTTTGTGTTTTCTTTTGTATCTAATCAATACCTAGTGTGATGACCACCACTAAATAATAATGTGCATGGAAAGTTTGTCAAAACACTGTTCCAACGTCTAGTACATTTAGTTTGGGTTTTGAAGGAGTCGCCATGGTATTCACGCTCTTGTATTGATGGACCAGCATCTAACAACTTATGAGCAGAGGGACCCCCTCGTTGGGATGCCAGTCCATTTCAGGGCATGTTCATACACAGAACCATACACTTTGGGAAATTTAAGGACTCCAGATAACTTAATTGGGACTGTGGGAGGAATCTGGAGTACCCAGAAGAAATGCATGCCGCATCAGGAGTACTTTACACAGGAGGTGGGCAGGATTTAAATCCCTAGCGCTGGAGTTTCAGATCCTGGGGGGAGTGATCCCTGCATTGCATGGACCTCGTAGGTCAGTTCTCTAGGGTCAGTGTTGTATATAATAGAGTAACGCTGAAAGTGTAGATCTAACTGCATACTAGAGAGCACTGTTTGCTGATGAGATCTCTGCACATCTGTTTCTTGCTTGCTTGTGGAAAGCTTCTGGAAGAGCTGCTTGATGTTCTAGTTCCCTCTGCAGACAGGAACTCCTAGAGTATGACTTAGTCTATGTCCACACCACAAGTGATTACCCTAAGACTACAGGACTTCCCCCACAAATCGTCAAAGTAATTGAATTTCTCAATGTCCATCCATCCATTTTCCAAACCGCTTATCCTACTGGGTCGTGGGGGGTCCGGAGCCTATCCCAGAAGCAATGGGCACGAGGCAGAGAACAACCCAGAATGGGGGGCCCGCCCATCGCAGGGCAGAATTTGTCAATGTATCAATGTAAATTAAGTTTATTTTGTAATTAAAAGTGTAACCTATCTTGCTAATTTGACCACAGCGGTGATCGTTTTACGGGAATTGCTTTCAACAGCAAATGCGTTAATTTTCCCTTTGAAACCAGGATTAATACAGCCCATAGATGCCCAATGAGGCCGTGTTTCCCTGGAAGTCAATGAAAGATTCATGTACGCTTTGTCTAAATAGAGAATACACAAAAGCTTATTGGTGAATATGTTTCAAATGTGTGTTTTCAGAGCTTCATATGTAGTTTTTACTTAGGCAATGGACAGAGAGACTCGCAAACAGATATCTTAGACCTGCCTGAAAGCCAGGTTTCTCTGCATGGTGATTTGGAGACTTCTCAACAAGACAGGATTATGAATATCATTAATGCTTACGACTGGCAAGTAGCATGCTGTCAGCCATGTTGGCTCGCAGTATTCCTTCATTCTGTCACATGCAGGGGCACAGAAGCATTTTGCTACAACCCATATTGACAGTTTATCATTTCATATGTCACTTTTAGCCATTGGAATTTGGAAATATTATAAATAAATTTGTAATCGTTGAGTTGTGAATTTGATCATTGAATTTCAATCAGAATCGCTATTTTTTTCAGGCTTATGATTTTCCTCATGATTTTTGAGCAATATATTTGTCACTAATGATAATAATAATTAATAATAATGTTTTTATTATGTATTGCATATTGTCTTTATGAAGAACAAACAAACAAACACTATGTTGAGATGTGCCTTATACTGTTTAACATATCTGTATGAACCAATATTCATTACATATTAAAATGTTTACATCAATCCAATGTACCGATATTGTGACTTAGCCAATATTGCCAGTCGATATTTAAATTTAATCAGTATTCAAGTTAGTAGGACCACAGCTAGACACAGTGTGACTGCTGCATTTTCATTCAAGAAGAAACCAGTCCACTGTTGTTCTGAATGCCATTGCGGGCATGCTCAGTGCAAGCTAATAGCTACGTCGTATAGGTTTTCACTCTTTTCAATGTGAATGGAAATACTTCCGTGTCACAACACCTGTGCAGATAGTGATCATTTCCGCTCTTAAATGACACCGTAATAGTGTGGACGTAGCCTTAAAATAATCGGCCTGGTACTTTTCCTTGTTGGGAATACCCCATCTTCCTCCTACGTGTCAAATGTTACACCTTTGGGAAGTCTTAACAGTTGCATGCCATTTGCTGTCTTTAACTGCACCAATGTTTGTCTTTACTGTTGCAACAACATCCATATACGTGTAGTTTGTTTAATCAATAGAATTTGCAGCATGGTTATGTAAAGGAATGATGTTTTCTCCATTTTTCTCACCGTTTGAAAGCTGGTAAACTTGAGTTCCTTCCCCCTGTAGCATTGTATCAAAAACGACTGAATCTAGTTGTGAATGCGCAGTCTAACACGATAAAGGATGACTTGCATGGTGTTGATCATGCATTGACACTGTCTGATATTGGGATGATGTGGTACCATGTGAGTCTGCTCAGAAACAAGTAGCATTGCCTGGATTGGCTAATGGTTTTAAGAGGATAATTGTGTCCCTTTAATGTCAATCTAATGTAAGCACTGCATTGTCAACTTGGATATTTTCTCATCAGAACCTTTTCATCCCTATATCTCCCCGCCCCCCCCCCCCCACCTGACTTAGCTACCGCGTGTACTGCTTGCTTGGGGATGGCGAGTGCTCCGAAGGCTCTGTGTGGGAGGCCATGGCCTTTGCCTCCTATTACAATCTGGACAACCTGGTGACCATCATAGATGTGAATAGGTTGGGTCAGAGCGAGGCGGCTCCACTGCAGCACGACACCGAAATATATCGCCGGCGCTGCGAAGCCTTTGGGTAAACACTCGAAGCTTCATTATTGTATGACTTTTGAGCTGAGGAATGACCATTGATGTAAATTCATACCCGTTTACGTTTAACACTGCGAGGCCGTCATGTTTTATGCGTAACCCTCACAGCTGGAACACTTACGTGGTCGATGGCCATGATGTGGAGGAGCTTTGCAAGGCACTGTGGCAGGCTGAGCAGGACAAGAGCCGGCCCACTGCCATCGTCGCCAAGACCTTCAAGGGCAGAGGTCTCCAAGGTGGGGGGGGGGGCAGAGTGTAAAAGATGAGCAGATGAGTTCTGTACTGTCTTGGGAAATGCCAAACTGGCAAACAAGGATAAACGTGTGTATATGTGGTTTTTCTGTTCAGGCTGCCCATTTCTCAGGAAGAAAAGCAAATAAAAAATAAAAATAAATGATGATGATAAACAAAAATCCTAACAAAAATAAGAGGTCCATAGCACTACGTCTGTGTATGTGGGCCATGAGTGAAACTCCCACAATGCCAGTATGACCTTTACCCTTTAACAGGAAGTTCCCTGTTTTTAATATGTGACTGGGTAGCCTGAGGTCTGATTTGATATTACAGCACAGGTATACATACTTATCTCTTTGTTCAATACGCAGCAATTGAGAATGAGGACAATTGGCACGGCAAGCCCATCCCCAAGGACCGCGCTGAGGGCTATATTTCAGAACTTAAGGGGCTGATACAAACCAACAAGCCCCTTTGTCCAGAGCTGCCCACTGAAGATGCTGCCCCAGTTGATTTCTCCCCCATCCTCCTGCCATCTTTGCCGAACTACAAGCTGGGAGACAAGGTAAACCAAATGATTTCTGGGGCCTGCTGATGACCTGCATGATGTACAGTATGTCTTAGTTGCTCAGTGGTCTATTCTCCCATCAGGCAAGTATGACAGTAATGCTCTTAGAAAGTTACGCACTTTTGGTACGTGTATTGTCCCCTCAGCAGGGAGGTCACGCCCACCGCACTTAACCCGACAAAGAAGGTGCAGCCATGTCCATCTATCCATTTTCCAAACCGCTTATCCTACTGGGTCGCGGGGGATCTCGGAAGCAGTGGGCACGAGGCAGGGAACAACCCAGGATGGGGGGCCAGCCCATCGCAGGGCACTCTCACACACCATTCACTCTCACACGCACACCTATGGGCAATTTAGCAACTCCAATTAGCCTCAGCATGTTTTTGGAC
>JAODJX010000109.1:22635789-22652403 GCA_026776945.1 Isichthys henryi
AGGAAACCCCACGACGACATGGGGAGAACATGCAAACTCCACACACATGTGACCCAGGCGGGGATTCGAACCCAGGTTCCAGAGGTGTGAGGCGACAGTGCTAACCACTGCACCACCATGCCGCCCCTACACATGGATTAACTGAAGTAAATGTATTATTCTGCTACAAAGCTTAAGCAAGTTGGTGATGAAGTTTTTATAAGTTAATACCTGGTTTGTGTTATACAGACAACTTTCCCCTCTTTGTTAAATCACTGGTGTTTGAAATTTGGCATAATTGCAAAGCTACATGTATAAACCTCACCTTTCCTTCCCTCTCCTTTACCCTGCAGGGAATCTGCTTTATCAGGACTAGTCGCCCCGACACTGCAGTGATCTACTCCCCAGAAGAGAAGTTTGAAGTGGGGCAAGCCAAGGCAAGAAACAAAATGCTTAGCCATTAATACTTAACGATGCAAGAACAGAATTAAGGGTGCTTTTGAAAAGGCTTGAACTTGGTAATTGCACAGTAACTGATGCACCACCAAATGATACTGGGCAGATCACCAGAAAGGTTATGAGTTTATAGCCTTGCAGTTGATGTTTTGATGTAATTCTCTGTACAGAATCAGAATTCTTTCATTCCCAATTTTGTGGTTTCGTCATAGTCTCCAACAAGCATTTCTCCATACTGAAGTCACTTTTTCAAAACTCTTCACAGCTTGCATTACCAACATGCAGCTTGACTCAACACTTAATCTTAACTCAAATTCTCTAAGACCAGATCCATGGCGAGCTGGTTTTTGGGATGACTGCTCAATCAGCTAGTAACGGTGGGTTCCCAGGACTGGAGTTTGGCTGAGAGGTCATCCCAAAAACCAGCTATCCGTGGATCAGGTTCCCTACCCCTACATTGGAGAACAACACATTTTCACTGCACAGCATGCACTGAAGTACACACAAAATGCTGCAGTATGCTTCACTTACCTTCACATTTAATTTGTTTTCCCAAAAGTAAATCTTTATATATATGTAATTATCTACACTGCATCTACTGGCAGTATATCTGGGAAGTTATCCTTTATCATGCCTAATCCAACCTTGGTAGTACTTAAGAGAAATATCTCTTCATCCGGCATTCATGGCGTCCAGTAAGGACATTTGGTCGTGTGTGCTGGTCATACTCCTTCTGTGAGACCAGCCTTAGGTAATGCCACACACAGTGTGACGCTGGCCCCTCTGTAGCCTGAGACATTCACTCATCATTTCTTCGTTACATTTCTTCCACTTCTGCTAGCACACATTCATTCTCCTCTCAATGTCGCTCGTCTTCATCTAGAAACTTCTCTTACTTGATCCATGTTTATAAATGAAATCATTCCAAAGATGCCTCCTTTTTTATGGAGAGTAATGAGTTTGAAAACCAAAGTCCTGGATGGGTGTTCAGCTGAAATGGGAATGAGCTGTGTTTGGCCTAATTTTTAATTTTATTTCTCAGTATGTCAGTATTGTCATTATGCAAAAGTGCCTAATTGCAGTATTTCAGTTTAGAACATATTTTTAGGTATTCATGCATGTGCAAAATACATGAAGTTTTTGTGAAATTTGAGTGAGAAGAATCAAGTTTTGTCAGATGTCATGAAAAATGCTCCGCAGTTTAGTCCATGTAGGCCGCTGTTGTGCTAACTCTGTGACGTGTATGAGCTTTGAAGAAGTGACTTCTGTATGGAGAAACGCTTCATAGCATTTGTTTAAAAAAGTGTAACGTAAGAAAAATTGTGTGTCCAGGTGGTGCGTCAGACAGGAAGTGACAGTGTCACTCTGATTGGTGCTGGAGTGACTCTGCATGAGGCTCTAGCTGCAGCTGACCAACTGGCTAAAGAAGGTATGACTGTGAAATTTAAGCGATCTTAGGGAGAATTTACAGTGCATCGCCAGGAAAGAAAAGATAGACAAGATCAGATGAGACAAGATATGCTATATCAATCCCAGAGAGAACTACTTTTGTATACAGCAGTGAGATACATGAAATACAAAAATGCAAATACTTGCAATCAAGGCAAGTACAGTGATCCCCCTCTATATCGCGGTTCAGCTATCGCACCCCCGCTATATCGCAGATTTTTCCTAGATGCATCACAGTTCTCTGTGATGTGTGTGTGTTTTATTATTATGTTACTTATATCCTTAGCCCTACATCCACATATCATATGTGTTTACAAAGTGTTTTAATAAGTTTAAAGTGTGTGGGTGGGGTGTTTTTAAGCTTAAACTATAAAAAAACGTTTGTTTATATGGTCTTTCTATATCGTGGATTTTCACCTATTTGCTGATGGGTCTGGAACGTAACTTCCACGATAGGCGGGGGGATCACTGTATTCTGCATGCAGTATTCTTATACTGTTTAATAATATAATGCTGTACAATAGTGTAGCCTTACTTATTTGTGGGAAAATGTTTTAAAACTGGGAATGCCTAGCTTTGATAATGATTTAGGATTTGTAAGTTGTATAGTGATATGATTGGCACCTGATACAGCTATAGCATCTGGTGACTTGACCTTTTTTTCTTTATCTTTGATAAAACAAATAAGAGCTGAGTGAGCAAAAACTAGCGAACCTAGTAGCCACTCATTTTTAGCACTGTAATAGTGTGATGCTCCCAGCATAACGTTATTCAGTTACGTGAGAGCATGTTTGGGCTTGCAGGTGTGAATGTGCGTGTGATTGATCCATTCACCATCAAGCCCCTGGATAAGGACACCATCATAAGTAGTGTCCGGGCCACAGGCGGGAGGGTCATCACCGTTGAAGATCACTACCCAGAAGGTGAGCCTCAAACCGATCATTGCAGTTTTCTGCTAGTAGGCTGCTCTTTCTTTGCTTTATACTTCCATTTCCTCCACCCTGTTCAGGTGGCCTGGGGGAGGCGGTGTGTTCTGCACTTCAGGGAGAGCCTGGGGTGATGGTGCAGCGGCTGGCTGTGTCTGGGGTTCCCCGGAGTGGCAAACCCCAGGAGCTGCTGGATATCTATGGTATCAGCGCTAGGAAAATTGTGGATGCTGTTCGTACTGCCTTTGCCAACTGAAGGCAGATGCATCCTGCCCGGCATTATTAATGCCCAGTCAAAGTTCTTTTGCTGTGTAGGCTCTTGTTAACTGTAAGCTAAACACTGCACTGCTGTGTCAGTCTGTCTTTTTACGAATTCCCTTGGCCCACATGAGAGCTGCACCATTTGGTTTTTATAAATCTGCTTTCGCTGTCTTGCCACTCTTTTTCTGACCTGTAGTGACTCTGTCCTCAAAAAATCAGACCAGTTCCTAGTGCAAGTATTGCTAGCTGTGGATCTGGAGTCCATGCCATGGATAGAATTGTACCCCAAAAGTCATTGCTCTTTTCTGAGTTGATGCAGGCCAGGCATTGGAGTGGTATGTATAGGTTTTCATTTTTAATTTGTCTTTTACCAGTTTTATCCACAGTCACTGGTTTCTCATAAAGCGTGAATAGCTTAAGCTGTACATTACATGAAAACAGCTGTAATATGTACAGCCCCAATTGTTTTCTGAGAAATGCAGCTTGATTTGCAGGGAAATACAAACCTAACTTTACTAATGTTGCGTGAAATGACCCTTATCAGCACATGAAGATGTTGTTGTCCACGCGGTTCCAGAGATTTTACTTAATTGACAAATGCAGTTGTTTGCTCTTAGTTAACCCTTTATAATTAAATTTAATATTTTTGATTGCACTGTGAAGGTTACTGATCTAAATGGGAACAGTTTTTTTCCAACCTGTTAAAATGCTTATTCAGACAGCCATTGTGTCTGTGTTTGTGAGTGCATTAGTCTAAGAATAAAGCACTTTGACACCTGTTTGCATTTGTGTTTTTTCTGGTGTAAAGTAGGGGGCGCGTTTATGTGTGAGAGAGGATCAAATATACCTGTGCTTGATATCTAGCCTCTTGCAGGTATTATAGAGTGAATCATAAGGTTTCAGTTGGTGCCTAAATCCTGTTGATGGTCAAGTAAGAAAAGAAAAATCTGCAAAACAAGTGTTTCCGTGCCACCATATTGTTCTGTTGTTGCCTTTTATTTTTTTAAGCATACTTTATATTAAAATGTACAGGATCTAATATAGAGAGGTTCACTATATGGACAAAAGTATTGGGACACACCTCTTAATCATTGAATTTAGGTGTTTCATTCAGACCCATTGCCACAAGTGTATAAAACCAAGCACCTAGCCAGGCAGTCAGGTTTACAACTGTTTGTGGAAGAATGGGTCATTCAGAAGAGCTCAGTGAATTCAAGTGTGCTACTGTCAAAGGATGCCACCTTTGTAATGAGTTCAAGAAATTTCTTCTCTACTAGATAGTCCATGGTAAGTGGTATTATTTGCAAAGTGGAAGGATTTAGAAACAACAGAAATTCAGACTTTAAGTGGCAGACCACATAAACTAACAGGAGCATCTTCAATTGCTGAGGCAAATACTGCATAGAAGTCGCTAACACTCTGAACTAGACTGGCCCACACAGGGCCCAGACCTCAACTATTAGCAGTTTGCTAAGCCTTAATTTGGGGACTGTTGGAGAGTAGGAAATATGCTACTAAATTATGCTAAACTCTGGTTTCCTATCCTATGGGGGATCAGAACATTTTGATGCCTGAAAATGCCGTACGTTTTCTAACCCTAGCCTTAGCTTGCTAAGGCAGGGGTCAGCAACCCAAATGATGCCTTTGGGTTTAGAATAGGATGCCATATATGTTCCTGTAGGTGTAATTGACAGGTGTCCCAATACTTTTGCCCACATAGTGTAGCTGCTATTAATCTTAAAGAAGTTATAGTATCATTTGTAGTAGATACATTCATCAACAGAGGAGACTGTGGATAAGAAAGTAACAAGTAGGTGGCATTGTAGGGCAGCGTTTTTGTGAGAGCCTGAGGGAAGCTGCCAAATTAAAAAAGATGCCTGTATTCCGCAGTTGTAGTGATTTTTGCTTCAGTGGGCATAGTGTTTTTGCTTTTCAGGGACTGGATGACAGTTGTGATATGTGAAATAGGATCTCTACTTCAAAAACTAGTGAAATTTCTAAGGTCCAGTTTGATCTCAAATTTGATCTTCAAATATGGATTATGAAATAAGATACTGTTTATTATCTGTCAAGTTGGGTTCTTTCCTGTATATAACAATTTTTTTTTTCCAGCTTAACACCATAACATCACTGTAGTTATAACATTTCGTATAAGCTGAGTTTGTACTGTACATTCCAGTGTATAGTCCCTAGTCAGGTATTAGTATTTCATTTGGGTGCTTAGTTTTTGAGCCGTTATTACTCCTTTGTTTTCCTAAAAGGAGGCTGACATCTCATACAGGTCTGGCCACTCCTCCACCATAGAAATATAAGGGCTAACTGAAGTAACCATTTCAGATTGTCGCATTGACACATGAGGCGTACAAACACAATCATCTTGTATAGCTGCTGTAAATAAAGTTGCAGGTTGTTCTTCGAAACAAAATACAGGAATCAGTGTCTGCAAAAACCAAAAGTAAAAAAAAAAAATTGGAACAAATACAAAACTGAAATGGAATCCAATGTGCAAGATATAACAGACTAAGGGTCACGATTCACAAGGAGATCAATGCACAGATAATATTGCACGGAAATGGCTCGGTACAGAAAGACTTGCCGGTCAGCATGCTTTGCATCGCACCATGAGTATGAGTAAAGAGTGTAAATGAATATATGTATTTGTTTATTTATGTTGTAAATAGTAAATGTTATGACCATGTATTGTTTGCCGTGGAATGAGCATGATTCATTAGCTGTGTAATGGTGCGTGTGTCCCATAATTGTTGGCTTCCATGCTTGTGCCTCTGCTAGTTTTAGCCTAATGGTGAGCTGTCATTATAGACTAAATCTCCATTTTAAAAGCTATCATCTCTTTTTATTAAAATGTTCTGCATACTCATTGCATTGGTGTCAGTAACGGGATCACAGAAGCGACAAGAAGTTAACAAGAAGGTGCAAGGAGAAGACAGTCACAGACCAAAGGGGAACCCTTGGAACAAGCATTGTGCCTTGCTGGTTCAACTAAAATACTAGATGCTCATGCTAGTGTACTGCAGTGCCTGAGCTGGGCAGCAGAGGGAGCCGTGGCTTCACCACAAGATGCTCCGCCATGATTAATCATGCTGGATGGTAGGGTTTTGAAGCTGCCATGCTACAGCAGCAAAGAGCCCTATCTTGCCTAAGTATGCCTTTTGATGTGGAACAATGGTTGGCCATCCATGGTCCACCTGGTGCTGACGCTGCAAAGGGAAGCCATTCAAGTGGCCCTCAGCCTTACCCTGGACGAACAGGAGGATCAGGCCACTCTGTGCTAGAGCAATGATTCCAAAGGTAGCTTTCCTGAAGATGTCATGGTTGAAGCTGCCAAAATGCTGGAGATTCTGGGGGCTTTCGCCGCAGATCCCTGCAATTATGCTGGCAGGGTTACTCACAATTCGCCCGGACCTCCAGGCTTTTATCAAGGTGCTGACACCTGATCAACTCCTCTAGCCCCTTCAGCTGTAAACACCATTTATGTTAGCTGATGCTTTGGCAGAAGCAGAGAGGTCCGAGGCAATCCTGTCTCTGCCAGCAATACCATGCCAACCGCCAGCAACGCTGTATCACTCACTGCAAAGTTGTGCCTGCAACACTGGGACCCCTGTGAGGAGTCCTTGCCCACTGATGAGTCTTCAGACTTGTTCAATCAAGTCGGGTGGCTGGGCCATGAGTAGAGCCTCTACGTAGAATAACGTGTGTATAAGTAATATATAATGGAGTGCACCCATTTCCAAGCCTAGGTGTTCACCTTCAACTGCCCAGGCATCCCCCGAGGCACTGTCCAGGCAACTCACATCTGTCACAGGCATGTGTGTACTGATGATGGGAAGGAGGATGCTCAGCATTGCACTAACAGGGCAGATCATGGAACAGGAAATGTTGTTGGCCAAGATCCTTGACCGCTGCAACATCGGGCTTCGCTTGCTGTCCCTTCTGGGGGTCTTGTGTTGATGCACTGCATCACATTTCAGGATCGATGTGGTTCATCTCCATAGACTCCGAAATGGCTATTGGCTGGTTGAACTAGCCCTGACCCAAGGAGTCACCATTAGTCACAGTCTGTGGCAATTCCGGGTCATCCTTTTCGGGCTATGTGATATACGCACCTTTGAGAGGTTGTTGGTGTGACTCCTAGCCTGTATCCCCTGGAGTCAGTGTGCTGAATACATGGATGTCCCACACTGCAAATTAAGATGGGGTGCCGAATAATCTGCGCATTGTCTTCACTGCCATCCATGAGGCCAGAGCTGAGGGCATGGTAGTGAACCCAGGGAAGATTGCTAGGGTGAAGGGCTGGCTAAGTGTTATCACAAACAATGCTTATGGGCGAGAGGGTGATGGCCTACTTCAGATGCTGAGCTGACCCCAAATTAAAGGAATTAACGTGTCACGCGTTGTGAGATCCTGGCCGTCATCCAAGCCTGTCGGTATATTCACCCCTATTTCTGTGGACGGTGCTTCCAGCTACACATAGACAATGCATCGCCACGATTGCTCGGCATCTGTAACCCACAGTGAAGCTGGCATGTTAACTGGAGGTGCTGCAGGAGTGTGATTTCAAGGTTACAATTTTTTGTTTTACTGCAACATTTTTGTTAAGCAAAACTTATCGTGTCCAAGTCAGTGATTACACATGAAAGAATTTCATCATTGTAGACCTGGGAGGTGGGGTGGGGGACCTCCCTTATTTCTCAAGATTGAAATCATCGTCATACTAATCAGGGAATGATTCCTTATTTATCCACAATTTTTGCTGGAGTTCCTTCCAGTCAACTCCTCATTCCTCAATCCAAATGAGGAATTCCTTTCAGCATGGAGATGGAAGGTGCATGATCGTTGGCTGCATGATCCAATGTCTGGCTTGATGAAATGGATGCTTCTTATGCCGACATCACAGCAGAAACATGTACAGGATGGAGTGGTAAAAAATGTCTTCACTGTGTAACAAAGAATAATGGCAGATGTGTGGTAGAGAAATTCTGTGGCCAGATATACAGGTGCAGATGGAGGAGTGAGGTTATGGAGTTGTTTACATTATATAGATTTTTTTACTGTTTCATAAATGAATTTCAATATAAAGGCACTTTCTTTACAGTAGAACTATACACAAATCTTTTTGTATTTCCTGTTTTCTGTTACTATAAAGACATTCCATAAACAACAACATAGGTAATTATTTTGCTCATATTGGTGTTTGTTATGGCATGAGGTATAGAAATAATTTTGACTTTTATTGTTGAGGGTGATTTTCTCAATTTCAATGAAAACAGATGAAGAAACACACTTTCATGGTACCTTATCGTATTGACACTTTCCTTTTGGATTTTGATTGTTGCGGTTTAAACAATAATAATGAGATACTTCATTTTGGTGACAACATTCATTGCTGATGGCTTGTGACACATGAATTAAACATTTTGAGTAAGTTATGGCATTTGACTAGTGAAATCTAGTGTATAGTTGCACAGTATAAACTGATATGGTGACTACACTTAAACCTTTGAAAATTTTAACAGTGTTTCAGGGAACTTGATTAAAGAATTAGGAAAACTTTAACGGATGTAAAGGATTAAACTAGATTAAAATTTTGTTACATTTAGTATCAGATTTCCACTGTCCACAAATGCTGATTGCGATAAGGCTGAAACTATAACCCATAGCAACAGATTTGTATGCTTTAAAGTGAATTATGCTGTCACATGGAACCATTTATACAACACTGTTGATATGTGAAACCTGCAGATGAATAGCTTAGGCATTTCAGCATATAACATTTGGGGGGGTGATTTTTTTTCCTGTTTACCCGATGGGATGTGCTGCTATACACATGGCTACTTCCTAAACAGAGGCAGACGGTGGCACACAGAAAGACATTCAGACTTGGGATCTTGCTGATTGTCTGAGTGTTTTTGACACTGTTTGTTTATTCAACCCCCTTCATGAATTCCAGGAACTCTGTCAAGGGAACGATGAACATTGAAGTGTGAGAGTGACACATGCAATGTAAAGGTTTGTCCAGCATGCTGAAATATCTTTGCAAAATAATATACAAATTTTGTGTATTGATTATCTGACTCCAGTTCTTGGAACAAATATCCTCATATACTAGGTCATATACTAGACTTGCTCATAGAGGGCTTTGTGCTCACCATCATAGTCAATCTTGCCATCATTGTTTCTGTCACCATCTTTCATCAGCTCCTCAATGTCATCTTCTGTGATGGCCTCACCCGTTGACTCCAACATGGTCTTTAACTCCTCCAGGTCAATGTAGCCATCTTCATTTCTGAGATGAGCAGTGATTGGGTTGAAATGATTAACTTGGGCCCTCTCTTAGACTTTCTCTAAGACGCCAAACACAAAAGACCTGGTGTTTCTAAATTCCTAGTAGTGATTGTGGGTATATGCACACTAAAATGCACTGAGCTGGTGTGCCTTTGTTCCCCTACCTTGAGCTCTATGTCTTTTGGGATGTATAATACACTCCCTACTGGTCTGTACTGGGCTGGAGGTTGAATGGATGTGATGATCTTACTTGTCAAATATCCGGAAGAGCTCGGCCAGCTCCTCCTCTGATTTTCCTTTGCTCTCCTCTTTCATGCAGCGGACCATCATCAGCAAGAACTCGTCAAAATCCACTGTTCCGCTGCCTGCGATGGCATACAAGTAAGCAAGTTAGGCAAGCTTTCAGAGATTACTGCAATTCTTGGGTTAAATTACAGCTGGACTACAACTTCTTATAACGTTTTGTAGACATCATTAGAGGATAACCATTTTATAAATTCATTATGAAGCATGAATTTAAAAGGTTATCAAAAGATCTCCATGTTATGCCCATTGACGGTTAAAAGTATTGAATTTTATGGTAACACTTTTTATGAATGCCGTGACTATAAGAATCTATGAACACATTCATAACACATTATAATGCATACATAACGCATTATAAACACAGCTATACATTTTTTTATAAAAAGGCATAACATATTATAGTGATATTTATTATTCTTTATGACTGCCTTAGGAAGCTCCCATCTATAATGCACTATAGATTCCTGCATAATGCAATACAAAGTATGCTTAATTCTTATACTGACCATTATATTTCATGATGAAGTTATCTATAATGCATTATAGATGACGGCTTTAAGTAAAGTGTTACCAGTTTTATTTTGGAATGTGAAGGATAATAACCTATCATTGTACTCTAACATTGTTGGACAATTTGTTGGCCTACCGTCCTCATCTACTTCATCGATCATTTCCTGTAGTTCCTCAGGGGTGGGGTTCTGACCCAGCATGCGCATCACCTTCCCAAGCTCCTTGGTACTGATGCAGCCGTCCTCTGCATCTTGCACAAAGATGTCGAAGGCAGCTTTGAACTCTGACAGAGGGGAGATTCACACAAGGGTATGTAACTACGTACTCAGCAGCAGCAAGACAATTCATATGGAACATATATAGTGTTTATATCTTTACATTTGCGGAGGCCCGCGACCCAATAGGATAAGCGGTTTGGAAAATGGATGGATGGATTTGGGGCAGCATGTAGAGTTTCTTGCTAGAAGCTAGGCTGACACTCACCATTTTTCTGCTCTTCTGTCAAGTTCTCAACCTTGCAGAGAACAAACGGAAAGAGTTAGTACTAAAACATCATAAAGGAATGAAGCCTTGAAGGAGCTTGCAGGGAAACCTTGAGGGCCAGGTGTTGTGGTCATGAACATGAACAACGTTTATTGGGCACAACGATGGATAAGGTATGTAAATGATTTTGGATAAAGCCAGGCAGTAAATAATGCAGAGTGATGGGGGATATATTTAATAACCTGTAATAATCAAGAGTTGCTTCAAGAATTCAAAACAGTGATGATTCTACCTCAGCCCTCTCTTTCTCTCCAGTGTTATGTGATGTACTACTTGTTCATGAAATATGTTGCTTTGCTCAACTGCTCCTGCACCTGACACATAGCGCCATGGAAAATAAATAAATAAAATCAGGAGACCACTCTATATTTTTAAACAAATCTGCAGTTTTAAATTTTGGTTTAATCGTGGTTCTGCTGGCAGAATCGAAGGCTACGTCGAGCAGCAGGTTATTTCCAGGTTCAAAGCAGGACACAAGAATAAGGTGAAGCAGGAGACACTAAAGTTTGAGCAGAAACCAGCCAGGTAAAGGGCGGAAGCGACAGTCTAATGGCAGTGATGACTGCTAAATTATTTTCTCATGAATCATCAAGTGACCTTCACAAGGAATGGGAAACATTAAGTTCAGGTGTGAAGTGCACTGCTAGAACAGTTTGTATCAGGCTCCTGTAGAAGCAGGACTGAAGTCCAATAAAGCAAGGAAGAAGCCCTTCATTAATGAGAAACAGAAGAATCAGGATTAATTTTGCACGCACAAACACACACCCATAACTTGAGAAATGAGTGAGACAATAAAATTGTGCTGTGGTCTCAATTTTTTCCGTGGCTGTGATTGTCAGTATAAAAATGCTGTTTTTCATTATTTTATACATGGTTCATGTTTACTCCAGTGATTGTAATCATAGACAATCCCCTATTGATAGCGGAGACATAGAGTAAATAACTTCCAGCAAAAAGAAGGTTAATAATGTTTAAGAATACGGTTAATAATGGTTGTACTCATAATACTAATGAACAAATTTTAATCATTTTCGATTAAAAACAACAAAACAAAATTGTCAAAACAAGTGTGTGCATTTATTGGAAGTTGTGGAATTCAAATCTGGCAACTCTCATGCTTACAAGTAATGGTAGTAAGATCTATCAAAGTTCAAAGAGTTAAAAAAGAAGAGTTAAAAAAAATCGAAATATATTTATCTTGTTCATAAGATCAAGTGTCTCACACAGTTACCAATCCTTTTGCTGCCACACTTCAACCATACAATAAGTCTGCAAAGACTGGAAAAGTTCTCACAAATAATTTTTGAGCAATATGCTGATCATGATCGTATCACTATGCAACACTGTTTTAATTTTGGTGTGATTTGTCTTATCGCAGACACAAAGAATAATGTTCAATCTGAAAAAGATCAAATACTTTTAGAGATACAGTGTGTGACGAAGTGTCCTCTACAGCTTCTCTCTCCTTCCTTTGCTGCCACATTGCATTTCTGCTTCCTTTTTTGGCAATTTGTCTCAGAATAAAATCAGATAAAGATCTCATCCATATTATGTTTTGCAAAGTAGTAATAAGATCCATCAAATACTTTGACATAATACAATCAATGGTAAATGTCATCTGGAGTCACTTTCTGTTGCTTCCACTATTCAGCATTGCTTCCCTTTTTTTGGGCAATTTGTTTCAAAATTCGTTCAGTTCCAGTTGTTCACCAATACAATATATTCGCAGTTCGAATAAGATCCTTCGAATTATTTTTGAGTTAGTTATGGTAACAGGATCAAGTCTCAAAATTGCCCTTTTCATTATTACTAGCAAAGTGCTGCTACAATTCTGGTGCAAACCATCTCGAAATATTGCCATTTCCAGTTTGTCACCACTACAATGTGTCTGCAAAGTTTGAAAAATGTCTGCCACTTTGAGTTATTGCACTAAGGGGATCAAATGTTTGAATAAAAGGAATCTGACTGACAAATTTGCAGTTCAATGGTTAGCGGCTTTGCCACTGACACACTGTCAAACCATATCTGCCGATCTAAGGTGTGATGAAAGGTCATCATAAAGCATAAGCCTTCATTATAGCCTTCAAACTGGAGCCAGAATTTCCTAAGTCACAAATGGATAGTCTTACAGGCTCAGCTAAGAGTCAAATCCAACAACTAAAATTATGAGCATTGCCCGCAAACCTACAATGCAAGTACTTTCATGCAAAGAGTGCTGTCACAATAAATTATTGAATAGCCATGGCAGCCACAAAGAGTGAAAGGTAGATTTCATCTAGCTGGGACTGACAAGGCCAGCTCCATAGATGATAACAAAGGCATTGCCAGCATACTCACCGCTGCCTTGTACACATCATCCATGGCTGCTTCCTAAACTCAAGCACGCATATGGTAGCACACAGAGAGACACACTCAGACTGCCATGCACTTAGGATAAAAGGCGCAAGACCACACCTGCTTCCAGTTTTATGGTTGGAGACCCAGGCTTTAAAAAAAAAACCCTGACACCTCACACCATTCGCCTGTTATCATCAAGTTGAGAAAGCAAGAAAGACAGTGTTATTAATAGAAGAGCTGGACAGGACAGACAATAGACAATGACCTCCAAATTAGTTTATGACGGAGTTACTTCACCTCGGGGCTTTAGGGGACATTTACTTCTCTGGGGAAGATTTCTGGGAAAGCCAAAATTGGTCCCCAAGTGATGACTCCTTGCCTGCTATCTTCATTATTTCTTCGAAAAGGTACAACTGAACACCTGCTAAGGATATTTCATCACTGATTTGTTCTGATTCTGTTACAGCACAGCATGACGGAAAAAAGGTGACGATCCACATGGCGGCTCCGAGAAGGGAAGGCACAAAATAAAAGGACCACGAAGGGTCCAAAAGCAACCCGGAATAAAAAGAACTAACTTCGAGAACCATAAGTAACACAACAAGGGAACAGGGCAACACAGGGAGAAGGCCGTGGCAAGGGAATAGAGTAACGACCACACAGTAACATAACACAATGACTGACTGGAGAACAGAGTAGGAACAGACACTTAAATACATACAAAGGTAATGAGACATAATGCAGAACCAAGTGGAATCAGAAACAATTAACACAGAAACTATGAGACATGAACTGCTCACCAGGGCTACAACATAAGGAAAACTAGAGGATAAACAGAACATAGTACATGCAGTGCAAACCTAGTACAAGAAAACTAAGATAGAAAATAACAAACAGCAGGGAATAAAAATCTAATAAATACAAATAAACAGCCATCCTCTAGCCAGCCTCAGTCTCATGGCCCAAGATTTCAGTCTTTAAGCTATGCCCTCAACCAATAGAACTATGTGGTTGTGCCAGGGAATCACATTAAGGTTAACAGACAATAGCAGGACGGCCAGCCACCAAGGGCAGGCTTGGACGGCACTGACCCTGACAGTCTGTTCCTGAGGTGACCCTAACCCTAACCCTAATTAATTGTCTTAAATTATTGGGGGATGTTTTCATTTTCTCATATGATGGTTATGTTATACTGTTTCATTATAAGTGGTGAACTTTTATCAGTCTTAGGGAATAATTATCATGGAAAGTTTTAGTCCATAAACATCATTCTAACAGCCATTACGAGGGAACCGTTAATAGCAGTAGCCGGTAGCACTGTGGAAAGTTTTTGCAAAAAGTGAGAGTAGGTGAAAACCTGCCTGTTTCTAATTTTTTTTTTTTGGCAGATGCTGCTATACCATTATGAGAGAAGGTAGGGTCAGACAGTTCCTGGACCTGGTGGGAGTTACGTGCCTTGCTTGGGGACCCACTGTGATATCGTTCTGCTGGATTTGTGATTTGAACCCATGATTCTCTGAGCATAGGCACAGCAGCCTAGCCCACTGAACCATTTAACCTCCCACATAGGAAGCGAGAGACAGAGAGGTGGCGCAAGGCATGGAAACAGGGAATGGATCAACAGCAAACTAAGAACAACATCACCCACAACTTTTCCTTTGGTTAGTAATTTTATTTAGGTTGGATGGACATTCTGGTTAGACAATCTCCAACTGAATCAAGTAGTTTGTAGTGGATGTGCAACTACTCCCTCAACCATTTACTTCAGATCAATGCCAAAGATGGTCATTTACCTGTTTTCCTTAAAACCGGTCTTGTTCACTCATCTATTTATAGAGTGTGTGCTCAGGTCTACGGCCTATATTTGGTGGTCTGTTCTGCTTACCGTGGTGGCCTCACATTAGAAACAAATGGATATGGGACTGTTGGGGTGTCTGGTTACCAGAGCAGCCTTGGGCCTCGGGCGTTTCTGTACAGCTGCTGTATCTCAGTGTGAATAAACAGGGCGCACGTGTTTGGTCAACATTCATTTCCAGCAGCATTGTCCACTGTCTTGTGACCCTGACCAGGATAAGCAATTAGGAGATGGATGGTTGTCCAGTGTTAAGTTACTTATCTGAATGGCTTTTACAGCCTCGCAATGCCGTCCGACTTTTAGGGTCTGTACATCATCTTTTATTCCTAAAATTTTATTTATAATGTAAAATTTAACATCAACGTACTATAGATCAAAGAAATGGATGGTTAAAGTGTGTGTTAAGCAAAGCTCCCAATGAGCTTTACTCAAATTTATATGTTTGCAGTTATATAATAAGGAATCGCCTCTCATAGAATAATTAAAAAATCGCAAAGACTGAAGCAGAATAATGTAAAAACTGCAAAGACAGAAGTAGCTATAGCCCCACATGGACTTTTTTGCTTCTGTGTTTCAATGCCTTTGACTTCTCTTGGTGTGTGAATGACAAGAGAAAACATTGCTTTCACGTTCACATGCTGGTCAGTTCAGAGCTGTCAGGATCATAGATGCTGCTATTTTAGATGTGCTATGTCCTTGACTCGGAATAGTGCTACTTGCGTGTATGAACCTCTCAGCTGTTGTAAAGAAAGAGTCGGTGAAGAAGCAAGAGACTGTGGGCATGTTGACAGAGCAAAGTCTTTAGTCACAGCAAGTGGAGGATCCTCTGTCATTGTCTTGTACAGGTATTTTCGTGGATTGACACCAATGTCAAATGTCAAATGTTTTCCTTTTGCCATAAAATATGGTGGTTATTAGTTGCCTGTGGGTTCCATGAAATGGGAAACACTGTCATAGACAAAGTAGAGTAAGTCAATTAAAGGTTAAAATTCAGTAGAAAATATTTCAATTACTTCATCGTTTGTTCTGCAACACACCAAGTTTTTTTTCATAATCAAACAACAGTACAAGAAATTGGCCTGCATAGATAAGGTTGTAGAACTAACATTTGACATAATTAATGGAGATGTGAAATTTGCCAAAGTAGAAATTTACTTTTAAGGTATGACTAACAAGCATAACATGACACTTTTTTCATATTAATTACAGTATTTATTGTCTTTGAGGCAATAATCTACTTCATATTTCATTTTCAACTGATCATTATTTATTATCATTATTTATTGTAATACAGTAACATGAATCAATAGCTTGTATGTGAGAGGTTTAGTGTACAAATTAGTCGTATGAAAATGGAAATTGTACTGTGATGCACAACAAAATGAAGGATGGTGTCGGAATGTCAGCAATATATTCCCCCGGACAGCCTCATCACCCCTCCCCCACACCCCCAACCTCTACAATTTCTATGAGTACTGGATGGATCGACTGGAAATGTGAAACCCAATAAATGTTTTACCAGAGACCTAGTCGTGACACGAAACTCTAAAACTACACTTATTCATTAATTACTCATTCCACTTACAGTAGGGCACTTTTCCACTGCAATGGAACTCTCTTGTTCTACTGGGGGACTTCAATGCTCACGTGGGCAATGACAGTGAGACCTGGAGGGGCGTGATTGGGAGG
>JAODJX010000109.1:22652745-22667823 GCA_026776945.1 Isichthys henryi
GCCTCCCTGCTGAGACTGCTGCCCCCGCGACCCGACCTCGGATTAAGCGGGAGATGATGGATGGATGGATGGATGGCAGTCCTAATATATATTAGCATTTTTAAAATTATTTCTTGTCATACCATCCAGATCTTATTCTGGTTCTTCAACATCTAATCCATCTTGGTACTTTAACATTTATGCCATCCTCCCAAATGACACTGCATCTGACCCTCATCTTTCATCTTTTGTGTAGTGGGTTCACAAGATGTTTCCATGTACCCATTTTTTAGTTGTGCCTGAATGAGTTCTGTGTATGGTCTATCCACCAGGTGCTCACTAGCAAACACTTGCAGACCTGGCTCCAGGGGTGGTTCCTGGTAACTATTCCATGCAATGTACACATACTGTTCTTGGTACCTTGTTTTTTTTTTTTTTATTATATTGTGATTTTCCTGGACTCTTCCCAGAGACCACTGGAGGCCCTACTCGGATTTCTGAATAATGTAGATCTACAGATCATTAAGGCATTCAAACCTCTGTACCCAACTAAGTTCATAATCCGAGGACAGAATAACTCTGCTGTAATATTAGGGTTACTTTCGTCAAGTGTATCTTTAAATACATCCTGCAATAAGACAACCTCAGACTTAAAGAACAAGCCACAAGCTATTTAATGGTTCCTCAAACATGACTTTTCAGGATCTTGAGAGTACAACACCCCTCTTTTACAGAAACTGTAAATAAACCTTCAGGACCAAGACTAGCTGGACCAGTATGGACAATTCATTGCTTAATTTACAGTGTTTTAAAATACCATTGTATTTTAGATGTTAGAGATTACACTACAACTATGTGAAACTATACATGTATATGTATTAGAGTTTGCATGTTTCAAGGTTAATAACCAACTGTGTTATGGTACATAGTTATGGGAAGAGGTTTAAATTCTGGTTGTTGTAGCATGACACATTTCATGAAGAATTATTTATTTGTTTTTCAGTTTCCATTACTTTTACAAGGATAGCAGTTTGACTCAATTTTGATTTCAAGATTTTATGAATCATTTATGGTATGAGTCCTCCATCGCCCAAGGAATGTGCGCATTTCAGCATCTACACAAAAGAAATATCTGACATTAAGTTTTGGTGAAAGTCTTTTTTGAATATGTAAAGTGCTATAAAACATTAAAAAACAGAATAATTTGCTCTATACGAAGCATGTTGATGGACTGTTGAATTAAAATGTATAAATATTTGGTGCATTACCTTAGAAATCTCATCTTTCAGAAAACAGAACTTAAAACTTAAGAGCTGCTTTAGAAAAATATGGTAATTATGCAAATGATTATGCTCAATGAGAGGGGATAGCAGAATGTAGGGAAATGGCAAGTAATCAAGATGAGTCACTGTCAAATGTGTGACTGAACATGAAAAGCAAAGCAAAACAAAAACTATTACCAGTAAACTGCAGAATAAATGTAGTGACCCAGACCATAATGTTCTGGAAAATGTTCTTCAGACATTTAAAAATAATCAGTAATATAATTTGGTAATGCTTTACATTAATTGCACCTTCATAATGACGTTATAATGCATTCATAGAACATTCATAAGCGACATATAAGCATTTAAACAAACATAATCATACAATCATTATGTAACAAGCGTTATAATAACAAACATTATAATTGTGCAATCAGTATATGATTGTATGATTATAGTGTTTGTTATCATATAATGTTATTAATGTATATTACAACTCTTAAAGTAAGTTAGGATGTTAAGGTACACGTACATGCCACTTATGAATTTTCTGTGAATGTATTATGAAGGTGTGCTGAATGTTCTATGAATGTATAATGAATGCATTATGAAGGTACAGTTAGCGTAAACTACCCATAATTCATTATACGTGTCGTTCTATTTTTTTCAGGAAATTATCCCTGACCTTAAGTCTACCCTCAAAAGTTTGCCAAACAAATTTTTCAACAGATTGCTTAGTACTTACTTAATTAGACATATTTTTAAGTGGATTTTGTGAAATCTTCCAAACAGGATATGTTACAGTAATAGAGCACAGGGAGACAATATTTGCTTATTCTATATTTTGGTCACAAACAGGTAATAGTAACTGGATTAAAACTTCAAACTTGTGGAATGAGGGGGAAGATCGATGTGGGTTTGTGGGAGGTTCAATGTATCATCCACATTTTTCCCTGCATGAATATAGTTGGGACCAAAGACAGTTTGAGGGTTTGTATGCTTTATAGCTGGCAGTCATATGTGCAGGGGTGTAGAATGAGCAAAGAGGTCTGTGACACCAAAATGGAAGATATGGTGGTCAAGCAGTGTTGCAAAGCAGAGGCAGAGAGAGCAGGGAATTTCTCAGGACTGTGGTCTCTGTGTCCTCTCTGGCATGTTGGCTGATGGGAGACAAAGGGGTCTTTCATTACTGACCGGAGTCTTTTTGCGAAACTTACCCAGGGCTGGGTCTTTGCCCTCCCCAAATTGAATACCCCCTGTCAATGGAGAGTGGCCAACATGGGATGTCTACAAAAATCTCTAGAAAGACTTCAGTGGGGTTTTTTTTTTACAGTCTTATTTTTAGAATAATCATAATTTTGTTTTTTTAGTGTGCAGTGCACGGAATTTTTTTTAAAGAATCTTTTTTTTTAGCTATTTGGTTAACATAAAAATTGCCGTTGTTGCTGATAAGCTCTCTCTTTCTGGACACCACGCTACTACTTGTTTGTTTGAGACCAGGACCTGGGGGTGTAAGGGGGGAGGGTGAGAGAGGTGGGCTAGGTGGTTTTCTAGAGGAATCAAAAGGGGGCTTTGTTGAAATGTTTTCCCATACCTCTTCCTCCCTCACATTTCCTTGGCTATCCACGCCTTTCCCTTACAATCACACCTTCATATTTTTTTTGGAAAAGCCATTCCCCAGGCAAGACAATATAAAAAGCCTGACAGGATTAAAATGTGCAGATTCATTTTGTTATATCTCTCTAAGTGTGTGAGAGAAAAAGAGGTCAAGGACAACATGGACGGGACAGTGGTGCTGTGGGTCATCATTTGTGCTGCTTCTGCTACTGCTGCACATAGAAGTAGTGGTGAGTTCACCAGGTATAGGCAATGGGAGAGGAGACACCGTGTCCCAGTAACAGCTTCTGTGGGTACAACTGGAAAACCCCACCCAGGTAAGTGCTGCTTGGAATGGTGCTTCACCATCTTTGTCACTAATATTAAATATGAAACTCTTGAGGCAGAATTCTGTAGTCTTTACCTGTGTATGAGTGGTGGTGCTAACCTGCTGGTGCCTTTGTGACAGGAAGCACTGGGTGTCTGGTGAACGGACTTGTTCTGTTCAGTGGGGCAGTGTGGTTTAGTCATCCCTGCTCTGAATGCAAGTGCCTCAGAGGAGCTGTCAGCTGCCGCCCAGTCTTCTGTAATAATACTGGTAAGATGGGGGACATTTTAGTGATAAATTAGCAGTTTTAATCAAAAAGTGCGGAGAATATGAATGGGACACAGTGGTGACAGTAGTATGATACAGTAAGTGCAAAAGTTTAATGGCAGCAGGATTTCTATTGATGTTTTTGTACTAAGTTAACTATGAGATATCACAATGTCCAGCGCACAGACAGAGACAGCTGACCCAAGATCAGAGGCATAATAAGGAAACCATGAAAACCCCAAAGTCAGCTTACAAGAAGAAAATGTCTGGGATGAGAATAGAAGAGACTAATTACAGGAAACCTGGGACTGTGCTGAAGAAGGTGAGTTTGGGTTCTACCTCTGTGGTAGAACTCGTTTACTGGCCCTGTGATGCCTTTATTCCTGTAAAGCTCTGAGCTGTACTGAAAGACACTACCTAGTTTTGTGCTTATAATTGTTACAAGCAAAATTCATTTCATCCAAGCACCATTCAAGGTGGTCACCACTGTTCTGTGATGCTATCACCTGACACAGATTGTGCCCAAGGTCAATGCAAACCCGGTAGTTATTCCAAGAAGGCCGAAGGAGATTGTTGTTGATGTGAGGAAGGTAAAGACAGACAATACCCTGAAAAGAAGAGGGCCGACACTCAAGGAAATGAAGAAATATAGAGGTGAAAAGAAGCTTTTTTTGGACAGTGACGATGACGACGATGATGACAGCAATGGTAAAGGAGATGATGACAACGATGATGATTTTCCTGCTGGAAACATGGCAGCTTTTCGTTCTATAATTCATCCTGCCTTTCGCACCGTCCCCCGTGCCACCAATAGAAATGGTGTCATGAAATACCTTCCTGCCGGGTGCCTGCTATCTGAGTCTGTGATTGCCTGCGGGAATGCCGGTCTCACATACTGGCCTGTCATCACAGACCTGAGCATTAAAAAACTCTATCTGGCAGGTGAGCGGGGGCTGTACGGGGTGACAAGGAGGGTAAACAGAAGTGAAATGAACACTGTAGATTTTGTTCTGAATGTAAGCTTATCCTGTAATGAATTAATACTGGAATATAACATACATTCAGGCATAAATTCAATTATTTACCCTCACCAGACACAGAAGACAAGGATTTTGACAATGACAAGGTTACAAAACCAACAGTCACATCAAGGACATATCAGTTTATTATCATTCAAGTGTTTAGCTAAAAACATGACATCCAAATACATTCATTTGTCTAAATTAAAATCAACGACTGCTTGTTGCATCACCGTGATCTTTACTGAGATAAGCAATTATAGAAATATTTTACTGGGAAGAATTACTTTCAAGTTGTTTGCTTGTGTGATCCATTTACAGAAGTTTCCTCTCAAGATTAGGTTACAGCATGTTTAACCTCCCAGATAAGACGAGATGTGAAACTCTCATATGTTACCATCTTCCCCTTATTTAGAAAACAAAATCAGAAATATTCCTCCTCGGGGCCTAGCTGGACTGCCCAACTTGGAGTGGCTGGATCTCAGCAAAAATAAGCTGCATGACTCTTCGGTGACCCCAGACTTATTCAGGGTAAGTGTGTGGCTAGCTGACCGACAGGCCATCTGAGCAATCCTCTCAGCTTTTTACTGACCGCAGCAACATCCTCTGACTTGTGCTCAGTGTTTTAAACTGTTAACACCAAAGACAAGCAGAAACTCGAGTATATAAAAGCACTGTTATTATGATCTTTTTAAAGCAAAACACCAATTATTAAAACAAAATGCCACAATACCCCTATCGCCCTGAAAAGATAAAAATAATGTATTATCAAACCGGACAGTCTTATTGCTGTATGTCACAAAGACAGCACCAACACACACATGCAAATCATATAGTTGTAGAAAGCACGTCTAAATTAATTGACTAACAAGAATGTGGATGAATGGAGACTGCATGTTTGCTTTGTGAACCCCAAAGGCTCATTTTCCCAGCTGCTAAAGCTCTAGTATCTAGCAGTTCTGTCAACACTTTATTATTGGCACAGAGCCTGGCTGTGCCACAAAACAATGCTGAAGGCCTTGGCAGCCCTGAACCAGTCTGTCCAGATATGTGAAAAAGTAGCAGTCAACAGATAAACCGCATGAAAAAAACATGTATGTTATCTGGAATGATTTAATGTTTCTCAGTCTTTCTTGCACTCAGATGCCAAAAAATAGCCTCAGGCATTTAACAGTCAGCCATTATAATCCTCGAACACTGTAATTTAATATCATTGCTCCCAAAGAGTAGGCAATAGACATGCCTTTAAAAATTATAGAACTATTTTAAATAACACAATATGATTCAATATTTTTTCTACATTAATTAATCATTGAACCTTATTGCAGAATCTAACCAAATTGAAGAGGCTGAATTTGGATGGGAACAATCTTACCAAGATTCCGCTTCTACCACCATCTCTGGAGGAGCTCAAAATTAATGACAACAAAATCAGCATCCTCACACCCTACAGTTTTCAAGGTATTTTCTGAATTTCATCCTACATTTATATGTGTGATGCATTATGAGAATGTGTGAGAGAAAGGATACCTGGATTATATGTGATCAGTACATAACTGTCCATTTTCCAACCCGCATCAGTACATATCATTAATATCAATTATTATAATACTCTTTATACTCTTTTTACTTCATACTATAGGAAGTATGAATATAATTTAACTAGAAGTTAAAAAATGAATATAATGAAATTAGATAAACATTATTTTACACTGGATTACTATTTGGATTTATTACTTATTTACTTATTTCCATGCAGTCATGTAAGATTCCAAGGGCTGGCCTAACTAAAAGTGCATTTGTCATGAAGGAGTTGAGTTCAATTTGAAGTCAGAGTCAATGAAAATAGCTCCCATTTGCCTGAAGTGCAGGCTCTATGTTCCTGGTGGCTTGGAACCCTCGTCATATCTGTAAATAGTCTTCCTGTTTACTGCAGTGCAGCACTTTGTTCAAAAACAGAAATGTTTAGAAGTGCAGAGCTGAGTGTGACTTTTCTCAGGTCTGTCCAAACTGCTGACTCTGGATCTGGAGGACAACAACCTTCATGATGGGAATGTATCACCGGTTGCCTTCAAACCGCTGCAGAAGCTGATCTACCTGCGTCTGGAGGACAACAAGTTTCGTGCAATTCCTTCAGGCCTGCCCTCATCCTTGCAGGTTTATTTTGTTTTAGTACAGGGTTGATGTATCAAACAGGGGTAACTTATTTTCAGAGACAACTTTGTCGTGTCTTATCCAAATATTCAAATTTTGCATCTACTATCCTTAAAATTGTGATACAATTACAGTACCACTGAGGTTCCCTGAGCAAGGTACCGCCCTCAAGCACTGCTCCATGGGAGCTGAATTAGCTGTCCAGTGTCATAAAGGGGTTAAATTTTAGTTGTTGTGCACTGTGTGTTGTGGTGTGTTAACAATGACAATTAATAATAATTGATACTTTATTGATCCCTTTGGGGAAATTGTCTTTTTTACGCCTCCCTCAACTAGCTCTTTGTAGAGTAAGCTGTCTGTGAAGGGCAGCCACCTGTTGCGGTGTCCAGGGAGCTGGGGGTTAAGGGCCTTGCTCGAGGACCCACAGACACGCTGAGGCTGGGCTATGATTACAAGCGCATAGGCTTAGCCCACTGAGCCACACGCTGCCCCCCAAATAATCACTAACACTGTACATTTTTATACAGCACTGTAAGTACTCCAAGATGTTTTTTTTTTGTCATTACCAATTTGTCTTAGGACACCTTAATAGGGGCAATTACCCCCAACAACATAGGTCCTAGGATCACTGAGAGTCAGAGGTGGACTCTAACTGCTTATGGACCAAACATCATTTCAGAGTATCCAGCCTTCTTGGAGATCATGGATGGGGTGTTGGAAAGCACCACTTCTGGGGACTCCATTCTTCTACTGGTGGCCTTTAAGCTTATGTGGGGAATGACAGTGGAACCTGGAAGGATGTGATTAGGAGGAATGGCCTGCCCAATCTGAACCCAATTTGTGTGTCTCTGTTCTTGGGTTTCTGTGCCAACCACAGTTTGTCCATAATGAACGCCATGTTGCAGCATGATTGTGTTTGGAAATGCATCAGCACCAGCTTGATGATCGATTTTGTAAATGTATCATTGGATCTGCAACCATATGTCTTGGACTCTTGAGAGGAGAGAGGGGCTGAACTGTCAACTGATCACTAGCTGGTGGTGAGGTAGATCAGATGGTGGGGGAAAATGCCAGATAGACCTTGCAGTCCCAAGTATATGGGGAGGATATGCTGGAAGCATTTGGCAGAGGTCCTTGTCAGAGAGATCTTCAACTCACACTTCCTGCAGAACTTCTCTTGCATTCTGAGGGAAACTGTAAACATTGAACCCAAATGGGCAATGTTCCATGCCTCCATTGGTGAGGTGGCTATGCTGAGATGTGCCTGTTGTGGTGGCAACCCCCAAACCTTGTGGTGGACACTAGTGATAAAGGTAGCCATCAGGCTGAAGAAGGTGGCCTTTTGAGTTTTATTAGCTTATGGGACTGTGGAAGCTGCTGATTGGTATCGGTAGGTCAAGCAGAATGTGGCTTTGGCAGTTGGGGAAGCAAAAACTTGGGGGAAGGAGGTGATTGGTGAGGCCATGAAGAATGACTTTTGGTCAAGAGATTCTAGCAACTCAAGAGGGGGAAACAGAGCTTTGCCTATGCTGCTTACAGCAGGGGTGCAGTACTGTTGACCTCAACTGGGAATGTAGTCAAGCAGTGGAAGGAGTTCTTCAAGAACCTTCTGAATCCCGCTGGCACACCTTCCTTGGAAGAAGTAGAGTCAGAAGACTCAGAGGAGGACTTACTGATCACTAGGGCTAAGGTCACTTTGGTAATCAAAAAACACTTCTGTGTTAAGGCTCCGGGGGTGGATGAGGTTTACCCTGAGTTCCTGAAGAAACTTGATGTTGTTAGTCTGCCTTAGCTGACATGCCTATTCAAAATCATGTGGAGGTTTGGGATAGTGCCATTGGATTAGCAGACTGGGGGTGCTGGTCCCAAAGAAAGAGTACCAGATGGTATGTTCCATATTCAAGGGGATCACATTCCTGAGCCTCCCTGGGAAGGTCTACACCAGGGTGTTGAAAAGGAGGTTTCATCCATTGGCTTAACCTTAGATGCAGGCGGAGAAATATGGATTCCTTCTTGGTTGTGGGACACTGGATAAGCTCTTTACTCCAACAAGGATCCTGGAGGATTCATGGGAGTTTGACCAACCAATCTAATTTTGTTAAATGGACTTGGAAAAGGGGAAGATTGTATCCCACTGGGGGTCCTGTGGGGGGTGTTTCAGGAGTATGGTGTGTTTGGCCTGCTGCTACAGACTATTGGGTCCCTCTATAACTAAAGTCAGAGCATGGATCACATTACCAGCAGTAAGTCAGATTCATTCTCGGTGGCAGGTGGACTCCGCCAGTGTTTCTCTTTGTCACCAATTCTGTTCATAACATCTATGGATAGAAATTCTAGGCTCAGCTGAGGGGTGAAGAGTCTCCAATTCGGTGACCTCAGGATCGCATCTTTGATTTTTGCAGATGATGTGATCCTGCTGGGATTTGTGAAGCGGCTGGGATGAGGATCAGCACCGGAAAACCAGAAAATGGTAGAATGTCCCCTCCAGGTTGGGGAGTTATTGCGTTAAGTAGAAAAATTCAAGTATCTCAGTATCTTGTTCAGGAGTGAGGACAAAATGGAATGGAAGACTGATAGGTGGATTGGTGATCATCAGCAGTTCTGCAAACGTTGTGCCGGTTTGTCGTAGTGAAGAGAAAGCTGTTGTAAGGGTCAATCTGCATTCCTGCCTTCAGCTCTGGGTAGTTACTGAAAGAATGAAATTCTGGATACCAGTGGTAGAGAAGCTTCCTTTGCAGCCTTAGAGATAGGATGAGGAGCTTGGACATTCGAGAGTAGCTCAAAGTAGAGTCTCTGTTTCTCCACATTGAAAGGAACCAACTAAGTTGATTCAGGCATCTATCTAAGATGGCTTATGGATGTCTCTCTGGGGAGGTCTTGGAGGTGCGTCCAACCCATGAGAGGCCCTGGGTAGGCCAAGGACATGCTGGAGAGATTATATCTCATGGCTGGCCTGGGAGTGCCTGGGAACCAACATGAAGGAGCTGAAGGAAGTGGCTGGGGAGCGGGAAGTCTGGCCACCTATGCTTGGACTGCTTTCCCCATGACCTAGAATAGGATAAGAGACAGAAAATGGATGCATGGATGGAGGAATAGTGGTTAAATGGTTGCAGAAGGTATCATGCTTAATTATTTATGAGTCTTTTGTTTTAATTTGCAGCTTTTCTTCTCACTGTGTTTTTTATGACCCTGTTGATTATCAGACACAGAGGGCAATCATACAGAGATCACACCTAAAAATTTTGTAAATTTGAAGACATATTTCTGAAAGGCATTTTACAATTTCTGTCTTCAGCGATTTTTCCAGTGTCTGTAGCTTTTTGGTACATTTCATCGGTAACAGAAAGCTATCCAATAATTATGCATGCCTGAATAAAGTATGCCTTACTTTAAGCTGTGCCCATTCTGAATTCAGCGATTACATTATGTGACAGTGTGTATATGTAGAGAATATTCAGACTGATATGATCTGGAGATGGAAAGATGTTCTAGGACAGAACTTGCGTAATAACTAAGCACACACAGTGTAATGTGTTTGCATGAGCATAATCATTAGCTCAGCTGGTTATTCAGTTATATTCTGAGCATTAGTCGTCATGTTGTGAACAAAGTTTATCTGTGTGCCCACTTGTCCAGGAGCTGCACCTCTCAGAGAACCAGATTGAGGTGATCGGTGAAAAGGTCTTCAACAAAACAGTCCATCTGAAAGTTCTGGACCTCAGCCACAATCATATTCGGGAAGACCGCATCGCCCCAAGGGCATGGATACACCTGCTGTGAGTGAAACTGCCATAATACTATATACATGTAATGGCTTTGACAACATCATCACTAAAACTTCTTTCGCTAACTACATCAATGGTTCTATTGTTGTTGGGGGATATTTTTCTTTTGGTTAACTGCCCTTGTGAAAAGAAATCTATATCCATGCACTATGAACTTTAGAATTCAGATTAGCAAATACTGCACTATAATTTCTTAAATAACCTTGTAGTGCAGTTTGTCTGACAATGGTCTTGTTATGTAAATGCTTCACTGAGATCCACAAATTCAAACGATCTTAAAAGTATGTCAAAGAGAAACACACTCAAAAAGATACATTCATCCACAAAATGTGAAATTGTATTGTTTACTATTATCCTGTGGAAATGACAGTTCAAAGCTAATTTTGGTGCAGTATTAATTCCATAAATTTTTGTAGCTACCATAAATGACTTTGCTAGTGTATGTTCATGCCCTTCCCAAATGGCCAAAATGTTTTCATAATAATATTTTATACTGTATTTCAAATAATATTGGATTTTAATATAGTGCAGTTAATAAATATGATCATTTGGGGCATGACTTAAGTTTAGCATTCTCTGCTTCCATGGGAACTTTTTGGTAGTCATGGCAACCTGTTGGGCCATGTGACACTAACAGAGTGGGTTAAAGTCTGTTACTTTTCATTTATCCACAGGCATGTCAGTGATGAAAAATGTTTTCCAAATTGCAGTAACTGGCTGTTTTCATGGATTCCAGAGTCACAACACAATCTAACTTAAGGAGTTTAGCATCTTTTGGTCAAATGAGCAAATCTTTCCAAATAGTTTAGTTGTTTTCAAGCTTTTGAAAAGCAAAGTGAAAGAGGTGGAGAAAATTGCATTTTTTAAAAAACCACACCGAAACCGACTATGATTCTACCCTTGGATCTTTATTTTTGAAACCATTGTTTATGAAGCCTTTGCCAAATCATTTGGCTGTGACTTTTGTTTTTTTATTCTTTCCATGTGTAAAGAAAAAGGAAGGAAGGGTCTGAAAGAGAAATATATACTGCATATGGTGCTATTGCATTTCAAATTAAAATACACAAATGGAAATCTGTCTTTCCAATCAACATCCCACAAATGATAAAAATCGAGAAAAATCTGCTATAGATCTGACAGATGATTAAAGTTACACATTTTACACCCTACACTTGCGGGGTTATTTGAAATCCAGCTGACCCATTGAAACCCTCTGCTTTATTGAGGATGACCTCCTGTAAATATATTTTCTTCTTCGTCATGGTCTGAAAATATCTAAATGCAGAAAAAAAAACACATTTTGATGATTCTTCATATTCTGTCAGCAAGAAATAATACATTTTAGATTAATCTTCTACCATCATAAAATTCTAAAAATTCATAAAATACTCTAGGCTGTCATGTATAATTTCTGATGAGACCTGTGATTGTGCTAAGGGCTGTATTTTAAGTCTGATTTATGGCACGTTTCCTCCTGACGAAGCTGATTTAGTTTTAGAACGAGACTCGCTAATGGTTTTGCCACGTCACTTCTCAAGTTTCAGCTTAAACTGTAGACCTTTGTTGTTTTATTACTCTTAGGCTTATATTCGATATGTATTCAGAGGAGAATATCTAAGCAATTCAAAGCAGTCATCCATCCATCCATCCATTCATTATCCTCCTGGGTCGCGGGGGTCCGGAGCCTATCCCGGAAGCTATGCGCACGAGGCAGGGAACAACCCAGGATGGGGGGCCAGCTCATCGCAGTCAAAGCAGTCATTTATCTGTAAATAATATCCAACATAGTGGATTGAATTATGAATTACTTCTGCTTTGTTATGCTTTTGATTGTCCTCTTTGAAGTTACCATCTTGGATAAGTAATAATGCTTGTTGGGTCTTCTCTGTCATTTCCCTTTGCCAGTGAACTTGTGGCTCTGGACCTGTCCCACAACAGGCTGGTACATGTACCCTCCTTCCTACCTCCTGCCTTGCTCCATCTCTCACTGCACCATAACCAGATTAAAGTCATTCCTGGTTATGTATTTGGTCACCTGCGGCCTGGCCTAAAATCCTTACGACTGTCCCACAACCACCTGGCGGACCAGGGTGTGCATGCCACCTCCTTCCAGGGGCTCCACAGCTCACTCAGTGAGCTCCTGTTGGACCACAACAGACTGCAGTCAGTGCCCCATGGTCTCCTTCAGCTGAGAGCTCTGGAAAGGCTGAGGCTGGACTACAACTTCATAAGGTGCCACTTTGCCCTTTACACCATGACACGATGACCCTCCCTGATCAGTTGTCTTTGTACAAATCCTTCTTCTAAAAATAGCTGACTCAAAGTGTTTAATAGAGAACATGGGGGGGGGCGAATTACATATTAGATTGTATTTTGACAATAAGTCTGATGAATTAAACCGTGTGTGTTTCAAAGTGTTTTGAGTTTAAACAAAAAAAAAATCTAAAAGCAGCTTAGAGAATCCTTGTCTTTTGGGGGTGATGTGTGACTCACGTGGTTAAGCTTCTACCCTTATAATCTAAAGGTCATGGGTTTGAATACAAGTGTCAGTAAAAGAGTCCCCTGTCTGTGATCCCTAATTCCCAGCTGACCCCTCACTCTAACCTGCATGTGTGTCTTATGCAAAGTAAATAGAGTTTTTCCCATAATGATTAATAAAGTAAAGTCACTAGTAGACATCAATCATGTAAATACGTACATTTGACAACGCTGCAAATTCACTGCTACTCACAGAGGTTCAATTCAGAGGGCAGTTTAAATTCTCACTTGTAAATGTTTCCATATTGAATCTTAATTTAATCTTAAAATCCAAAAATCAGACCTGTAGTCTAATGAGACAATCCCAGTTCCGTGACATTCCTCCTTACCCTGGATAAGTGTGTCCCAGTGTTTAAATATGTCCACTCAAACCTGCCAGACAGGAACAGTGTCATCAGTGTGGAATCCAAAGTAAACAATTTTTTCCCCTGTCACTTAAAAAAAATAGACACCCAAATGGACAAATGCCATCTATATTGCTGTTTTTCAGACTAGAAATGCACAGTACAGACTTGGTTACATGATCACTCAACACAACTTAATGTTTGCTCTCGCCCTTTGCAGGAAAATTCCCAAGAATTTCATTTGTGACTCCGCCCAGGTCTCGGTTCACCTGGAGAACAACCTGATTGATCATCGCCTCATCTCTGCCCTGGCATTTTCTTGCTTGTAGAACTACCACAGTGCTCCGCTCTGGCTTCAGCACCATAATTGAAATTAGACCCCAACATCCCTCCATTGTTGTACCATTGTATTTGGTTTCCATAGTGTAGTGATTATCATTTTCACCTCACTGATTTCGAAATCAAGTGGAAACACACCTTCTTCCAGAATTTCAGTCAGGGATCAATAATTCTGTCAGTGCTCTCACTGCCTACTAGCGACGCCTTTGGATTAACTAAAACATATATGTTCTTCTCTTTGTCTTTCAGCATCAGCCTTCTTTGCTTTTTACTTAGATTTCCAGTTAAAAATAAGCTTGGGGTTGTGCTGCAGTCTGTGCTTAGGGTTTATTGTCGACTGCAACAAGTACTTTATTTTGCTTAAAAATACATTTGCAGTCAAGCCGCAACATGAGAATTATAGAAAGCATGTGTATTTAAAACGAAGCGTAATAAACTGGAAAATTCATCCGTCCATTTTTTGGACCTGTTTGTCTTATGAAGAGTTGAGGAGCATATCCTGGAAATACCAGGCACGATGCAGGGAATAACCTAGGACGGGGTGCCAATCCGTCACAGGGTACTCACACTTACAGACAATTTGGCAATTCCAATTCACCCTAACATGTTTTTGGACTGTGGGGAGTAACCAGAAAACCTATAGGAAACCCCATAGTAACGCATGGAGAGCATGCAAACTCCACACACATAAAGTCAGGACAGAAACTCGAACCCTAGTCTTTAGAGGTGTGGGCCAACAGCACTAAAAACTACACCATTCACACTATAAATCATTAAAATGAAATTCCTGTTTTATGTTTTGTTCTTCATATACACTCACTAAGCACTTAGATATACTTATACATGCAATTGTCAAATCAGGCAATCGTGGCAAAGTCACAATGCATAAAATAATGCAGATACAGGTCAGTTAATTATTGTAATATAATTGCCTGTGGTTGCATTTTAACAGGGAAATTGTTAACTTCTCATGTTTTTGTCAAATAAAATGATTTTTTCTTTACAAAGATAAGGTTTGGTATTCCAAAAACAATTGCTGAAAAAGTGTGTGTGTGTGTGGGGGGGGTCATCTTGAAATCCAGGTCATCCCCTCTCATCAGGGGGTCACCAGTTCGAGCTTGACCTCAGCAGAATAGTCACATGTCCCTGGGCCCTTGAGCAAGGCCCCCAGTCTCCAGCTCTTGGGCGCTGCAAGGTGGCTGATCCTGCACTGTGACCCCCAAGCTTGCTCTCAGCTACATGTGTGTCTCAAAGCTTGTGTGTAGTACATAAACCTTTGTCATTTACTCATTAAAATAGAAGGAAACTTCACAAAGACATACAAACTGAGTAACAAACGGTTAAATTTAGTGTAATACGAGAACTCAAACTAGCAGAATAAAAGTAAATTCCATCCATCCATTTTCCAAACCGCTTATCCTTACTGGGTCGCGGGGGGTCCAGAGCCTATCCCGGAAGCAATGG
>JAODJX010000109.1:22667923-22690984 GCA_026776945.1 Isichthys henryi
TGGACTGTGGGGGGAAACCGGAGTACCCAGAGGAAACCCCACGACGACATGGGGAGAACATGCAAACTCTGCACACAGGTCCCCAGAGGTGTGAGGCAACAGTGCTAACCACTGCACCACCATGCCGCCCCTTAAAAGTAAATTATGTCCACATTTTAAGGATTTTTCAAAAATGGACATTAATCATACACAAAGGAATACAAGAAACAACATAATAGGTGGAGAAAGATTCTGCAAATTGTCATATAAATGGAATGTACAATGAATGAATAAGTATACTTTAAGACCTACATATCACAACAAAGACTCATTCAGGTAAAAACTCATTTATTAACTTCTTCATGTCATCCATCCAAGTACTTATAGAAATTGTACAAGTTCATGAGTATGGAACGGGTACAGTTTAATTGGATAGACCAAATAACAGCATTGTCTGGGAAATTCAATGCTGTCATTTACGACGGCACCAAATCTATTTGGTAGCTAATAACCTCATCCTTGACTCATCCTTCAAAGAGGGGGAACTGGGAACCAGTGATCTTTTCTGCGCAATTTACTGTTATCCCTGCTTAGAATGTGATCATGCAAAGCCAAACCAGACAGAAATACGATTCCCAAAACCATTCAAAACCAAAATTACATTTAATTTATCATGACACAACATAAGAATTTTTTTTGATAATTACCCTAATTGTTTCTGTTTAGCTATATTTTTTACCTCTTGTAATTGTGCCATCCGTCCACTCAAAACATAAGCCTTAAACAATTTCGCCATATTATTCTATTCTCTACTAAATGTTTTTTAATTGTTTAAATAACAACTGTTGCCAGCCACAGCTACACCTTACAAATCTGTATATTGCAAGGTCCAAGACAACAATACCCCAAAAGAAAAAAATCCTTCCAAATACCCCCTTAAAAAGGCTCCCTTGGTGGCACCAACCCCTGCTGTAGGTTCAGGGTCTTTCAGTCCCCCCCAATCATCACTCATTTTGCCCCAAAGGGAGACGCCCAAGAACAGTAACAGAAGAAGAAACCATTTACAGTAAAACTACACCCCATACCCAAGACTGACTTGCTATGATACTGTATGTTTTACACCATTTATTTTAACCTTTACTACCATAGTTCATCATCCTTTGTTTTACGTTGTGTATTAGCATTTGTACAGTATGTCAAGCAAATGCACTATGAAGGTAAATCTTCAAATTCATCAGAAGTGTCTTCAAGTCATGGTTTGTGGGTTCCTTTACAACCACACATACAAAGTTCCGCTTAAAAACAGTGTTGGCTCTACAATTATGCTAAATCACAGTTACGCCAAAAGACGATGATGAGTCATAGTGGAAATGGATGCTGTTGAAAATAAACTATATTATTATACGCTTTTCTGGTGATTATATGCTAAGTGAACTCAACCCTATTCATGTTAAATTATATCATTAGTTTTTATCAATTCCCAATCCTACTTCTAACTGATACAGAATGTCAATGCATTGCATATTTTATGAATGTAAAACTGTGAAGGATATGTGTGCTGGCCTGTGTGACAGACAACAGGTAACTCAGTACTGTATGAAAATATGAGTAGCTAATAACTGTTTAACCCTTTAACACAGTTTCATCCATAGACGCTTATCCAGGTCATAGTTGTCTGGAGTCAATCCCAAACAGCATAAGGCACAAGGCTGGGGTATACAGTGGGTGAGATTCTCATCCACTGCAGGGAACATTCAGTCATGCCCACAGTCCTACTCTGCGGGAAATTTAGAGATACCGGTTAGCCTAACTAAACAACCTTTGGATTGCAAGAGGAAATGCAATATAGGGAAAACTATAATGATTGTAACTGTTAAATCATTACATGTTTAAATTTAGGCTGTTGAGAACTTACAAGTAGAAAAACCTGAAGGAATATTTATTTTATACATTCTTACAAGTTGAATTATTCCTGCCAGATTTTATGTCACCTTTTGCTTGAACACTTTAAATAAAATGTAAACCTGACATTTTATTTAAACAAAATTTAAACAACAAATTAAATGAAAAACAAGCTTAGTTTCAGTAGGTAAAGATACCACATCCCTGTCTTCAATAGCCATTGCATCAATTCAGTAAAAGTTTGAACCACACATTTCACTTGCCTTCCCTCTCTCTGACTATAGCATTGCCCATGAGAAAGAGTTTTTCATTCTACATTTTTCCTGGTTACTAAATCCAGTTTTATGCTCAAAGCATGCTCCCAAATAAAGGGCGGAGGGACTCTAAGACATCCTACAGGAAATTCTCAAATGTCCTATATAAGATTTGCAAGCCCAGGTCAAAAGATGAACACTAGTCATTTTCAACACACTTTGGAAATCCCAGTCTTACTAAATAAAGGTAGGTTGGAAGATTTTTAATATGTTTCATATTTTATTGTTTTAAAATTCTATATTGCTTGCTGAGTATACTGATTATATGGTTTGTATAATTTAATAAATATTATAAGAATTTAGATTTCCAGTGTATTTGAGGAGTGACAAACTGCCTCATTAGCTACATGTTATTCACCTATGACCAGGTACAAGAAAACACTTTTATTGTTCCTAAGTCACACACAGTAAACTTCATTGTTTGTCCAGTATTGGATGACCAATTGATTTCGGTTACAAATATCTAATGACAGTTTTTTATAGATCTCTTGGAACCCAAAGAGCAGCATCAGTCAAGCATAAAAACAAAAATTAAAAAAAAATTGAAATAGCTGTCAATTTCTTAAAATAGTCTGTTTACGCTTTATTTTGTCATAATTTGGTTGACACTACAGTAATTCAGCGGACTGACTGTCATATCAAGAAATATCCACCCAGTTTCAAAATGCTTATTCTATTCTGGGCCTCAAGGTGAAAGCAAGAATCAAGTGAACGATTCAACAATACAGCAGCACACAAACATGGCTTAGTAATATTAGTCTGCATAAGTATATTATTGTCGTGAATATACCTTTACATTTTAGCAAATAAACAGCAACCAGAGTATTGCAATGCTGTGGTTGAGAAATCAAGAGTGTGGAAGCACTGACAAAACAGATCCAGTGGGTTAAATTGCAAAAACAAACACTGCTTTGCATCTTGATAGCTATGTATTTTTTAACTTGTGTATTGGAAAAAAGGTCACATTATTATTGTTTTCCTGTATTTTTTTATCAAAGAAAATATTTCCAACTAACTTCCAAGCACTTGTTCAGTACAGGGTTGCAGGATTTGCTTGGTCCCTGTCCCGGAATACACAGGGTACATGGCACTATGGCCAATTTAGACATGCTAATTTGCCTAACTGCGTGATTTTGGACTGTGAGAATGAATCAGTGGGACTGCAGAAACTGACATAGGTAGAACATGCAAAGCTACCTATTTACCAGTTCAGGTCATTGAGCCATTGTATGATGCAAAATAAGAGATTTCATATATTTGAATATATTACAAGCAGCATACTAGGCACAAAATTTCACTATACTGAAATGTTCAACAAGCCAAGTCCAAAAAAGTCCAAAATCTCAGAATTCTTATCTTATATGTTATCTTTAACTTTAGCAAAATCAGGAGTGCAGTTTAACAGGATTTGCAAAAAGTATTTTGTGTCTTCATAAGTCTCATAAGGATGCTGTTTAATCCTATTTAGTACAGTCGCCCCTCCAGATTCTCAAATTTTACATCTGGTTTCGGTTATTGGCGAGTTGGCAGTGAACAAATAAATGACCATATTTCTGGACAACAAGTAAGCCAAAAAAATATAAACAATACTGAAAAATATTTGGATCACATAAAATGATATATAAATATTTGTGTTATTTAATATTAGTGTAAGTGTATACTGTATTTTTAATATTAAAAGTTATTTTTGGTAAAAAAAAAAAAAAAAGTGTAGGATCTATGCAGGGCTGTTGACTCACACCTCTCATACCAGGGTTTGAATCTCTGCCACAGCTCCATGGGTGTGGAGTTTGCACGTCCTCCTGTGTCATTCAGGGGTTTCCTCCTGGTTCTCAGGTTCCCCCCCCCCCCCAGTCCAAAAACATACTAAGATGAGCTGGAGTTACCAAATTGCCTGTAGGTCTCAATGAATGGTGTTTGAGTTTGCCATGCAATGGATTGGTGCCTCATCCTTGGTCGTTGCCTTGTACTCATAAACTCTGGGATAGTACCCCGCGGTCACCTCAATAGGATGAGCAAGTTCAGAAAATGGATGGATGGGATTTATGCATCTTGACTTGGGTACATCATTATCTTTGCCTCAGCAACCAGCCTGTTTCATTCTGCATGCGTTAACTGTCTCCGTGACCATGGAATGTCATGTTTCTCAGAAGTAATTTTTAACTTTTCGGTGCAGTTAGTTTTGTATTTTTAATAATGGACCCAAGTATTATTCACAAATTTCTACATCTGCAGGGATCTTCCCCCCAAACCTTTTTGAATGTGAAGGGGTGACTGTATTCGAATGTAAATAAATTCATATAGTGCCCCTGTCCTGAAACATAGGCCTACCTGTGTAATTTTGCCAGGGGATAATTGTTCCTTCTTGTTTATTTATATGAGCCCACAGAAGGTCTGTGTTATTTGCTTGCTACCTGAATGCAGCTTACAGGTCTACACTCATGCTGATACATGCAGACATCCCATATAAGGGGCTTTTTTGAGAAATGGGATCAATTTCTTGTCAGTAAGGCTCTCATTTGGGGTATAACATGTATGCATATACATGCTTTGAACCATAATCTTTGAGTACATGGAGAATATGCAAGTGTCAAACTGTCTATGTCTAAGGGATGAGGAGGATACAGGCATGCAGGTTTGTATTGTAGTTGACTTTGCACATATATGGGCTCCCAATTCTGTGTCACCTCTCATTTCACTTCCAGACACATTTAGTGGAGTATAATTGTGGGGTTTGGGTGCTGCATGCAGATGGCATTTGCTTCTTTCAAACTTAAAAATCAATGGTTCACATCAGACAAAACAGCTTATTCACAGGTGAAGTAGATGAGATATTCTTTTGTTGTTTTTGTGCTGTAATGTATTGAGTATTTGAGTCCTCAGGTGAGTGAAAGTCAAGGGTCTTGATACTCAAATTCCGAACTGGACACATCAGCACATTTTTTATGTGACACCACTATTGTAGCAAAACAGATTTCACACAATAGCTTCCAAGCTGCAAGAGTGAATTTATGGTTTGCCTGATTATGGTGATTAAAGAAAACTGGAAGCCAATGCTTTGATGTATAACTAGAATGATTTAGGGTTTTTTTTAGTAAAGTGCAAAGGGATAAATCTTTTTGCTACTCTGCACTTTGGATACACAAATATAACTATTTGAATTTGCATAATACAATATCTGACTAAATATCACCAGCAAATTTAGTGTATTTTTGTTTTCAGTTTGGGCTTCAGTTTACTTGGCCGGCATGAATTTGTTGTCTTTTATGCATTTGACTAAGGGAAATTCCAGTTATTTTATTTAGTACTAATATATATTTATTTCCTGCAATTACAGCTTTCTTCATTCCTCCTTTACTCTCTTTCAGGTCTGGATTGTCAGCCATGTTCCCCAGCAATGCCCTTCTTTTCGTACTATGTGCTGTCCACCTGCTCTTTTCTGCATCTGCCCTACCGTTTGACCAAGGGAGTTTCTTGGACTTTGGGATGGATGCTAATGAGAAGGGTCTAGCAATGATGAGAGATGTAGAGGATGGTTCAGCCGGAGGGGCAATATCCTTTCCTGAAGAGATTGTCTGTCCTTTCGCCTGCATTTGTTTCAACATGGTCGTGCAGTGCTCTGACCTGAGTGAGTAATACAGGAGTGGGCATGGGGGAAAGTACACACACTATACACACACACACACACACATTCAAACATATTACCTGTATTCAAAGTATCAACCAGGAACATTGGGAAATCTTTAGTCTTTTTTGCATAAAACAATAACAGCGGTGTAATTGAATGTCTGGTGCAGTAAGTAAAATGCTTCTCACAAAATGATTAAACACCAAAATGGTTTCACACAACAATAAAAAGTTATACTGCATCTTTATAATCGTTGCAGTTTTTTCCTCATCTTTGTACTAGAAAATGCCATATGTGTAGATACCAAGGTTCAGATCAATTCTAAATTGATCTGAGAAGTGCAGATAAAATTTGAGGACTACATTACAGTTTATGTTTACAATTTGTTAACAGTTAAAGAAACAAACTGAATTTTGATTTTGTGTAGTTACTACCTGCCAGATGAAAGATGGGTGTCTGGCAAAGTGTGATTTGGGTAGCGATCATGAGCAGGATGGACCCAGATGGATTAAACCTTGGAAATAGAGACTGGCTTTGGGCATGTAGGATGTTACTTCTCTGGTGGGAAAGAGACAGGAGCTAGTGAAAGGTAATGGCTAAATGATGACTGACTCTAGAACTCAGGAGGTAGATGATGGCCAGACTGTGGAACTTTTGATAAACTCCTCTCCGTTACACAGTTGTATAAAACTTCGTGGGAGTATATCAACACAGTCTACATGTTCATGTGCTCAGTCCATTGCAGTGCACACACACATCCTGTGGACAATTCAGAGGCTGTTTACATAACCACATATTTTTGGGACTATGGCAGGAAATTCAGGCCCACATAAAATCCACACATTATAAAAAGGTATTTTATAATTGGACAGAATTACTTTATTGCAGTTCCTTGGGTATTTTTTAAATCAAACTCAAAAACTAACACACTAATTTGGAGACCGTTCCAGAGTTCTGAATTGGCTGTAACCCAGATGTGCATGGAATCTAATTCTTAGCGTAGGTACAAATATCCAGTAATTTTGAAATAGGTTTGTGATGCCTCAGTTTATCTGGTATATGTTTTTCCTCAGATCTACATTACATTCCACGGGAAATCCCCCATGATACAAGACTCCTGGATCTACAGAATAACCTGATCGTAGGATTGGGAGAACATGACTTTGAGGGGCTTAGCAACCTTGAAGTAAGGAGCCATGTCAAAAGCATGGGGAGAATAAGGTGGGGAGTGGGCAAGTGAGGGATGGCATCAACCATCAAAAGGTACAAGGGAGAGAAAATAGTAGGCGCTTAATGGAGCAGCCAATGTGAAATCATTATCATGTGTGAATATTTGTGCAGAACAACTCCATATTCTGCAATCCCAACACAAAGCAAAAATATTGCAAAACAGTGATCATCAAAATGAATGTTGGTGTTTACTTCTTTTTCCTGCAACCGTGATGCCCTCACGTGACTCTTTCTCTTATAGACGTTGGTGCTGGAGAACAATCAGATATCCATGGTGCACCCACGAGCCTTCCATCCCCTTCAGAAGATGAAGAAACTCTACATCTCGCATAACCTTCTGACAGCTGTCCCGAAAAACCTGCCCAATAGCCTGGTCGAACTACGTGTCAATGACAACCGCATCAAGAGGGTGCCTCACGGAGCCTTCACTGGACTAGACAAAATGAACTCAATTGGTTAGAAATCAACTCCTGTGGCCACAAGATAGTACCAGCAGCACTTTTGATATTGGAGTCATATTAATACAACTATTCAAAATTTTTAGGTTTTTATGAAACATAGCCATTGTTTGTTTTTTTTGTTTTTTTGCATCCAGCTTTCCAGTAAAGTTGTCATAAAGCAAATCTATAAAACAAGCTTTCAGGCAAACCCATTTGGTAACACTTTACTTGAGGGGGTGCAAATGCTGAGTAGTAACTCACAAACCATAAACAAATATAGTAGCTAACTGAGATTAAAGATACATCACATGTCATTAATGATGCACAAACATGAGATCAGTATTTCACTTGCTATTCTTTATTTGTTCCTTCAGTAGTTCACAAAGGTTTGCAGAATTAACAGATATAGTACCTCATGCAGTAGCTGCCTGAAATAAAAGATGCTGAGTAGGACTGTCGATTATTGTATGCACGGTCAACCTAGTCTTTGTCTTTCAGAAATGGGCAGGAATCCCATGCAGAACAATGGTTTTGCACACGGTGCCTTTTATGGACTCACGCTCAACTACCTTCGCATCTCTGAGGCCAAACTCACAGCAGTGCCAAAAGGTTTCAAAACATTTATTCACCCATGGAACATATGTAACACATCGATTAAATGTAATGGTTTTTGACTGATTTTATGATAAGCATGACCTTATTTTTCTTTTTATTCCGCAAACACATATCGCCATCAGACCTTCCTGATAGTCTGCATGAACTTCATCTGGACTACAACCAAATCAAAGCCATAGAGCTGTATGACCTCAGTCGGTACACTAGTCTGATTAGGTATGTATCGGTCATAATCCAGTATTCATTTCTGGATCTAGAAACTACCTTCTGGTTTAAAATGATTAAACTTTAATTAACAATTTTTGGCTTTCTATTTACCTTGTTTCCTTATTCCACAGAACACAAGTACCCCTTCTTTAAGTCATCCAACATTACTTTGAAAACACTGCAATCTAGTGGTTTCATATGAAATGACACCTGGAATGTATGAAATGTCAGATGGATTAAAGGGGACACTATTAATAACATTTATCACATCCATTTTAAGTATATAATAAACACGTATGGGATACAAAGTTTTGTAGTAGGGATTCAGTAAACAGAAACTTTAATTTTTATTGTAGATAATGAATCTTCCTTCTGTTTTACAGACTGGGATTGGGCTACAACAAAATTCTCACTATTGATCATGGCAGCCTGGCATACCTTTACAACCTCAGAGAGCTGCACCTGGATAACAATCGCCTCTCTCAGGTCCCCACAGGACTGCCTTACATGACGCAACTGCAGGTGAGGCGAGTGGGTGATGCGAGTACTACTGCCGTTGGCCTTTGGATTTTGCTGAGCTCCAGAGTAATCATCTCTTCACACTGTCATCAAATGACAAGCCATGCATTATACATTTCGAAAGCTGTGATTACTGAGGCAAAGAACCAAAAGACTGCTACTCCTCAGGCAGCACATAACTTTTACATGTCACTAGTGTTATCTGGAAACTGAAATTTTGTCACAATAATCCCATGTATGTTTTATATCATTGATTTAAGTTGCTGGCCTACATAGGGCAGCCATAAAAAAAAAAATCTTTCATTTTAATCAGAATGCCGCTGGTGCTGTACGATATCTGTCACACCATGTTAAAGTCATGAATGATCAATTTATAAAAGGTCACTAGTATCGTGATTACTTAAAGGGAATTTCTTCATTAAATACAGACACAACGAAAAATGAATTCAAAGTAATCAAAATTATGAGAAAATGAATGCCTGATGATGTAATAACGCCAGTGACAAACTAACCGTAACTTTGCATTTTACATTAAATTATAATATATTTGGAGAAAAGTTCTTAATTTTGGATGTATGATAATAGGACATCATAGGAGACATTTTACAGTGGTTTAATTTTTAGATTAATATATCCACCTCAATTTCCATTCCAAATTAAGAATGACTCAGTTATGACCGATGTCCCCATCGTTAATTTGAAAATTATCCATTGCTAAGCCCAAAGGCCAATGGTTAGTTCACTGTCTGTATTTCCAGAACCTGTGACAAAGAAATGTTCAGAAAAGTTTGGGATAAAGGATCCATGCAAAGTTATTGCTGAAATTTTAAACTGAAATTTGTGGATGATGACCTGTAAGCCGGATGAGTAGTAATCATGGTATAAGTGTTGAGTGGTTCTTTGCCCCTACTACCGTGCATTTAAAAACGTAAATATGCAGCATGTCGTGCATTAGCCTTTAGTTAGAAATAAATATTATAATAGTGCATTGATTTACTACTGTGATTTGCCTGGCTGCCACTTTGAGTGCAGTTATAGAAAATTAATCAACACTCTTCTGACTTATCAGATTTGGGAATTCAACCAGGCTGTGGTTATGCAGATAAATGACCCCTGTCTCACTTTCTGCAGGTGGTCCACCTGCATGGCAACAATATCAGTGAAATTGGGTTAAATGCCTTCTGCTTGGACAATGCTGGGGCACATCAGGCCTTCTACAGTGGCATCAGCCTCTTCAGCAACCCAGTGAAGTACTGGGAGGTGGATCCCAATGCTTTCCGTTGCATCAGAAATCAGATAGGTATACAGTTTGGAAACGCCAGCAAGTAGAGAAAGAAGTGGTGAGTGAGAGAGGAGAAGTAGAATAATGAACCAATAAAGTAACAAAAAAGTAAAATAATGTTAAAAGGAAATCTCAAGAGCAAAGACAACATTCAGGAACAGACTGTAGGGGAAAGTGGATGAAGACTAAAGCCGCACAGTGGATGAATGCTATTGAGCCTCAAGATTCGTTCAGCTGTAAATGACTTGCAAACATACCCCCCACACACAGACACACACACATTTCAGAAGGCAACAGAAAAATAACGGATTTCTTTTTGCGAAATAGCATTAAATTAGTATTTGTACACCTTCTTATAACAGACTAAAAGACCTGACTCCCAATCTGGCTCTGTAATTATTCCTGTAGTGTTTCTAAATCTTTCAATTTTTAATGAATCACTATAGCGTTAGTTACAACTGTTCAATAAATCCTGTTACATGAATGTTTTACGTATAATACAATAAAAACAATAACAGTAATGATAAATTCCATTCATCTTCCAGCAACTTATTCTGGTCAGAGTGGCAGGATGATTATAAAAAAACAACGAATATTCATTAAGGTCATTCAGTTATCCTTCTGAGTGCTAGAAAATAACGTAACAATTACAAGTTTCATCTAATTATCTTGGTACACACAGATATATTATTAATAATAATAATACATAATTCAATAATTACTCAGTCATCCATCTATCCATTTTCCAAACCGCTTATCCTACTGGGTCGCGGGGGGTCCGGAGCCTATCCCGGAAACAATGGGCACGAGGCAGGGAACAACCCAGGATGGGGGGCCAGCCCATCGCAGGGCAAATTACTCAGTCATTGCTTTGGGAAATCACCATCTGAAACTAGGTCTATTGTAATATAGATTTTCGGGTTTATATGTTTCCAGGTTTGAAATTGACATAAGTGTAGCAATTAAGTACATTTCTGCAACATAAGGTAACGCAATATACATTCCACAGGACATGTCTAGGATCACTTTGCCATCAATAACTAAAGAAACTGACATATGTAAATTTTTATTCTGTTGCAAAAATAGCGAAACGCAAAATAAAGTAAAATTAAATTAAATCTATAAGTGTTTTCCAAGCATGATTTCCGTCCCCCGCATTTATACTAGGGTAACAGTTAAATCCTGTATTTTGAAATACTAGTGTTGCTTAAGTGGTGCTTAAGAATAAATTATATTGAGCTTTAAGACAGCGGCAGGCACAACTTACGATTGAGTTTTTAAAGCTGTAAAGAATTAAAAGATGTGTCTGTATTGCCTTTCTATCTGCCTCTATGTCTGTCACACATCACACATGTCAACGGGATGGCCCGTGTTAATCATGATTACAACGACAGACCGTTTTCTCAGTGGAAAAAAGACATCTCAATGCGGTACGCAATTTACAGTCCATTCCGTAAATAAAGAAAAAGGACCACGTTATCGTTTCATTTTAAATTATCTACAACGTATTTCGAGTTTTACAATCGGTTTCCTTTTCATTAACATATCGATTCTAAAAGCATTTTAACGAACACAACCTGGCCTTTTAGCTTTCTTAAAATGTTCGAAAAGGCGATCTTACGTTATAAAATTATGGGGCAGAGACCTGCCAAGTAATTACAAGAGATACAGCAGCTGTTCATGCATGAGCTGCCAACGCTGAGCTCCGGCCGCTTCCGGCCGCATCCGGCTGCATCCGAAAGGCTTCGGCTTCTCTGTCAACCGCCATTGCGCTTCTTCTTCACATCAATCGACGTCACAAGGTTGAGGCTCATGGGGGGACGGTGCGGCGCTCCTGGACGCTGCGGCCGGGGACAGCGTCGGTAGATGCATGTAGCCGAGGACTACACACCTTGGGAGAGTAACGGGACTCGGGCAGCGTCGCATGGGTAAGTCCCTGGCAGAGGCGCACGTTAGACTGTCGCCCGCCTCCCCCCCCCCCAAAAAAACCCAAAATAAATAAATAAATAAATAAATAACAGCGTTAGACGGGCCGCGTCGTAGAAATCACGGCCTACGTTGTTTATGAAGCCTCGGTATTGATTGCAAGCGACAGGGAATGATGGCCGAGCTTGTGGGGGGGGGATCATGGCAGCGAAACCAGGGAAGGTCAACGTAATGCAATGGCTTGTTAGGTCTATACGAATGTATAGGTTTTGCCCCTTATGAAATAGCATCTGGAAAACACCGGAAGCTTTCTCGCCATATAAATGTATGCATGTCTATTGTTTTTTTATTCTAAAATCAGTATACTTATTCAGGAATACAACTAGCAAGTTAAAGGTGTAGTATCAGATCCAGTCTTGTGATTGTATCTGGTCAAGTATTAACAACAGGTTGTCCACAAAAAACTGCTTTCACTCAATCAATGAATTTCATTTGAAACTGCCTAATGCATTATTGTTAAAACAAAGATATACAGATTTGCCAGAATCTGGAACTAAATTATAATGCCTGGTTATTCACTGTTTTCAATGTCACTAAAGCATAATGTACAGTGTACTGTGATTACTTGCATTGTTTACTTGTTCCTGGGATATTTTAATTCATCCTTTTCACCATTTTATTAAATTTGGCGTGAACTACACACAGTTTCAAGAGCACAGAAATTTCATTCATTCATTCATTCATTTTAATTTTTCCAGTGTTATATGCTGTGTTTTCTACACCTCTAGGTAGCAAATGTTTTCTTCTACACAATAACTTATTTAAAATTAGACTATATGTAGGAGTGAGTGATATGGCCTCCAGCCCCCGACCTATTGCTGTTTTTGGGGGGGTTGTAAGCTAGAAAGGTAGATCAAAAACTTTGGATATATTTGGAGTTTTGTGTTTCTACACTTTCCAACTATGCAGCCCAAATGGGGGGTGTGGTGGTGGTGGTGGTGGTCCCCCTTGCCAAATTTTGCCAACTGTCACAGAGAGGTTGGCTAGGGGCACATTATATATGTAATATAGAAATTTTATGTATGTACTGCAGCCCAACCCATACTGCATTTTATGATACTGATTTCTATATTTGTGGATCTAAGAACTAATTATGTAGGACTATTCATTTTATTTTTCAGGGGCACGTAACATAAACAAAGATTTTCTCAAAGATTTGTGTGCTTTTATATAAAAGTCCTCACTAAGATAACATGGCATAATTCAGTTTAAAAATCAATCTGTTATATTGTCATAAATAGTACTTTGAACAAAAGTAGGACAAAAAATTTTTAAGTTTTGATAGGAGTCAAGTGTATGTACTTACAAGGGAGTTGCAGTGTTCCCTCTGGTGGACAAACTACAGAATGACAACACTCATAACAAGGTTGAAGGATCCGTGTTCTGCCTCCCCATGTCTTTTCGATTGTCATTTATTGGCTGTTATAAATGCCATTTATGATTTATCTGCAAATAACTCATATGAGACAATAATATTGGCACGGCAGTTTATCGGTTGGGCTTTATTGTATATGAAAACTTTTTTGTCGTACAACGTTACAATACAGAATACTAACAGTACAGTTTTATGCTAGGTATTTTCTCTAACTACCTCACTGTTTGTTACAGGGAATGGGTTTGACATTGCTGGTAGAGCTGTCACCTGCCCTGTGGTGAAAAATAAAATGCTGTGTCCCATTTTTAACCAGTATGGGATCGCATTTGTCCTGTATTTCTTCAGATTGTAAGTTTCTGACTGTAAATATATGTATTCTGTATGTTCTACTGGATCGTAATGCTTCAGTTGGTGAAATATACGGGAGGTATATCCTGCCAAAAAGAAAATTTTAAATGATAATGATAAAATAAAAATACAATCTACACTTTGCTATTTAGTTTTCAAAGTCTATGCACACGATGCTGCCAAAATGAAAAATAAAATGCAATGCAAATATTTCTTACTTGAAATGGTCCAGTGGCGGAGCTACGGATAAGAGAGCCTCGGGCGCTGCTGCGCTTGCTGGGTTTCTTATACATGGTCGCCTGTGTCACCTGAAGTAATGGCAAAGTCACATGTGGCTTGAGTTAGCTGCTTATTTGCAGCTTCCGATCCATTTACCTTCTTATTCCCAGTGTCTTATTTTGAGGGTAATCTTCACTGCTGCTCAGTAGATAGAAACATATAGTATAGAGTGTTCAGTATTTTCCTGGGTATCTGTATCAAGTTTGAAATTGTAGTATTGTGAACCCTAGTTCATAGTATTTCCAGTTTTCGGTAGAGTTTACAGTACACTGCACCAGCTTTTTGTGTGTCGGACTTGACACTTGATCTTGTTAGAGAGATAACTGAAAAAGTATTTTAAGGATGTTCTTCAAACTTTGTAGACACATTGTGTGGGTGAGCAACTGTAAATAATAACATTTTGAGACAACTTGTCCCAAAATTCAAGCAACTCTGCTTAGTGGCAACAAAGGTGAGGGTCAAAACAGATGACATATGACCACGTGAATTAGTCAAAAAGTATTTAATGCATCTTATTATTGCTTATAAAAAACAGTATATGGATGAAGATCTACGTCTGATTTCATTTTGAGGAAAAATGCCCCCAAAATGATGCAGCAGTACTGTGTGGCAGCAAAGGAAGGTAATGATAGCTGTTGAAGACACACGGTCTTGTCAATGCAGTAACTCTAATAACATTTCCCAGGTTGTTTTCAAACTTTGCGTCATGTTGTATGGGTGAAGATCTGGACCTGATCAAATTTTGAGAGAAACTGCACCAAAAACGAGAGCCTCAAACACTTGATCTTATTGGCATGATAACTCAAAAATTGTGTGGTATTCCTTACTCTCCAAAAAACAGAAAAAAATGATACCCATGCAAGAAAATAAATGGCAGCCTCTTCCTGCAACCCTTATACAGAACATTTATACAATAATTACACAAAGCAAAAAGTTCAAATCAAAATCCAAAAAAAAAGTAACTGTCACAGGAATGAGGTTGCAATACACAGAATATCGAAAACAAGTAATCACAAAGATACAAGTGCAAGTGCAGCGAAAATCTTCTGAATGGGGTTGCTGGGCTTTTATTGTGCTGGATGATGAAAGGCGGGAAACAGGAAGGAGGCAACAAACGAGTTTTTTGACTTTCGGGACAGTATACATATGGAGAGGAAATGGAATTCCTGGACCATGGAATCGGAAAAGAGACAGACACATACACACACAGTTTAACAATAAAAACATTACAAGGTGAAAAAGGCACACCTGAAAATCTAGACGTGATTGACCTGAGACAAATCAGTGCAAAATTGAAACGGCATCGATAGGTGCCAGCAAAGGATGGAGAAGGAGGTGCAGATACTATCTTTTGCACATCAGTCTGGTTAGTGGTTCTCCAACTATGGGGCATGATATGATGTTCTGAATATTCTAAAATAAAGTATGCGTGTGTGTGAGTGTGTGTGTGTGTGTATCAGAAAGCTATGCTGAGCAGCAGATTGCTTCCAGTACACAAGAACAAGGTGAAGCAAGAGACACTGGGAATGACCCGAAACCAGACAGGTAATGGGCGGAGGCAACTTTCTAATACCAGATATGCCTGTTAAATTGACAAGTTTCTCATGAATCGTAGGATGCTATCAAGTGACCTTCAAATAGAATGGGAAACATTAAGTGCAGGTGTGAAGTGCACTTCTAGGACAGTTTGTATCAGACTCCTATAGAAGCAGGACTGAAGTGCCATAGAGCAAGGAAGAAGCCCTGCATTAATGATAAACAGGGAAGAACCAGGCTGCAGATAGCAGAAAAATTAAGCAATCTGACAACATTTAATACTGCCCTACAATGACTAAAGATTGCAATTTTCATTTTTGCGACAGAAACATGAAAAACAAACCACGGCAGCTAAGTGCCGATTCTGCATATGCCATGCAATCTTCAGAGTATCTCAAGATTACAGAAAATGATATAAAAAAGACCCACTATTTCCAGCTAATGATGCAAATTATGATTATTGACTGTGACTTCAGTTATGATATGTTTTGTTCTGTAAACAGCACTGTGCTGTCGAGGTAAATATGTTCGGTTAATGAGTGTGGCTTTCTTTGAGTTCTGGAATTGTTTGTGATGAGACAATCTGAAACAGGTATCGCTTTTCCTCTTTTCGTTTGGTTAGTGAGGTATTGAAGTTGGTTGCAAGTGCAATGCCACGCTCTGCTGAGTCACTGACAACTTTAAGTGAAAAGCAACCTTCTTTGCATGCTGCTATGACTCCAGCTGCGGCAATTGCTCTGCAGGCCAGAAAGGATTTGTTGAGATTTAGGACATGAAGTGTGATGCTTGCCTGCTAAAAGTTATCAAGTGTCTTATCACTTAGATCTTCTTTACCAGTGTATTTGATTGACCTTTCACCAACAGCTTCAGGTTTATATGCAGTTATGAGACAACAGGCCATCTAAACTTATCAGTTGAAACAAGATTAGAAAACAGGGCGAGAGGTGCAAGTTCCTGCCCTAAGTACCAGAGATAGTGTCCAAAGGTAGTAATTCCGGTGTCTGCAATAATCTTTGAACTTGTGAGGTAATCAGTTAGGCGTTGAACAAGAAAGAACTCTTTGGTGATTTATATAGAAGCAATCAATGGCTTTACTTAGTCATGTAGACCTATTTCATACAATCTTGGTATATTGTAGTACCAACTGATTTGAATTATTATGCTGATACCTATATAGCAAATGTTCCACTGATTACAACAAAGGTACTTTTCTTTCTGCAGTCTTATAGATACAGTAGATAGATAGAATAAACCTTTATTATCCCACGAATGAGAAATTTAAGTGTTACAGAGCTCTTAGACTAAAGGAGAACCGAAATACACAAGAACCGAACAGGTAGGTCAGTTTTCTATATACAAAATTTAAAATATAAAAATGTTCAGAGATATGTACACAAGTGTGTGGGGGGGGTGGGGTGTGAATGATCCTGGTGAAATATACAGTGTACAAGCAACCTGCAAATCAGTAACAGCATTGAGAGACAGATGATATGTCAGTTAGACAGGTGATGAGTAAAATAACGCTGAACTGAGTTATAAAGTCTGACAGCTGCCGGTAAGAGTGACCTGTGGTTGCGCTCCTTCCTACACTGTGGGTGTAGAAGTCTACTGCTGAACGAGCTGCTCAGAGCTCATACAGTCTCATGCAGGGGGGTGGGAGGTGTTGTCCATAATGGATGTCAGCTTCACCAGTTTGTTTCCCCCTGTCCCTCTCTGAAATTCCACCACACCAGCAGACCACAGCGTAGAGGATAGCAGACGCTACCACAGACAAAATATAAAAGGCAAAATAGAACCACACCTCTGATCTAGTCCTTTAGACGGCTGAAAAACTTTCCCGAGCGCTGGCACCACCATCCGCCATGTCTTCAACACAAAACAAACCCAAATTTCATGTTGCGCCTCTGCACCTGCATCTGGGAGATTTGCTAACTTTGCTTAATGCTGCAAAGTATTTAACGTAATGTAGCGTCGGTGAGATGACTCCACGTAACAGAGCCCAGGTTTACTGTGAAACTGGTAATCCCATAACCACCTGTGTTTGCGAACTGAAAGAAACTGAAAGAAGAGTTAATAGTTTAGGATTAGTTTATCAGCGTACCAGTTATACATATACAGTTTTGCATCGCATAACTACAGTTTAGTCAAAAAATGACCGCAAACAGGATAAGATAATGGAGTTTGACTGCTGTTGTAACATCATAGTGCAACGCATTACTTGTGTTTGTATTGATGCTGGTTTAAATAAACCTACTGTGTGGCTGGTCATATAAAAGTATAGGCATACAGTTATATACAGTACATAATATGTGATGATGATGATAATAAATGTTACTTGTTTATGTTAGGCTTTGGAGTTAAGGTCAGTAGTTCAGTATGCCCAGTATTTAGAAATCCCAAAGGTATTATTTTTAATACCGTCAAAAATACACACTCCTCTTTCTGGTAAACCAGGGGTGGCCAGTCTTATCTGCAAAGGGCCGGTGTATATGCAGGTTTTTGGGGTAACCTGTAGGTCAGCTGGTCAAACCCAGGTATGAGGACTTTTCAGCCAATCAGTCCTCTAATTAGTAATCTAATTAGGGAGTTGCAGCGAAAACCCGCATACACGCCGGCCCTTTGCGGATAAGATTGGACACCCCTGTGTTAAATCGATATGAGTCAGTCTCGTCACTGACACTGGTTTGGAAAATGCAGTGTGAGGCACAGTGAACTCGCCAAGTGCCCCCCCCCCCCCCAAAAACTGGCACAGAATCCCTCCCGACAGTTTTGGAGGTGCTGCATTTTTTTTTTTTTTTTTTTTTGCATATCTGAGCTGTTTGTCCTATTTACTGCTGTCAGGCTTGTACTGTTGCTACTGTCTTTACCGTCAATTGTTGTTTATACTGCTTATATTATGTATATTGTACATAATGTTTATGCTGTTGTTATTTAAATGTTCACTTACTGTTTTCAGTACTTTATTAGTTCTGGTGCAGCTTTTCTTATTTACCAAATTAGTCTTGTTTTATCTCATTGTGTTCTATTTTTAATTCGTTGTCTGTAGCATCGAGTGTGGAAGTTGTTAACTCAGTCTCATTGAAGTTGAACAGTGACAATTATATGTGTGCAGTGACAAAGATATTAATTCATTCTAAGATATTCATTCATTCGTTCGTTCGTTCATTCGTTCAGTTGCTGTGTACTGTGATACTGAAGTGACCTTTGTCATCTCTGCCTCCACCAGGGCTATTGTGAGGGTCTGTGGGCGAAGAGGTGGACATGCCACCGAAGCCGGTCTGGTGTGAGTATCTGCATGAATGCGTGGAATGCCAGTCCCTCCTGAGCAGCCACAGTAAACCAGGAGCAGTTGGCTGATCCCTCAGAAGCATTTCCCCATGTGCTATAGTGAGAGTCCCACTATTCTGCTGAGAGAGGTCTATAGGAAGTTCCTGTCCAGTGCCTGGTGCATAGCAGTTTGCTGGGTTCTCCTTCCATCTGTATCTGGGTGAGGTGTGGTTCCGGTGCCCTGATCCCGTTGTACTTCAGGAGCTAAAGTGTGATCCTCTGGGGACTTGCTTCGATTAGCCTGCACGTGTGCGAGGGGCTGATCATGTTGTCTTGTCAGCTAGTATCAGCATTTTTGACACCATTGCATTGATTCATCACCAGCAGTCCTGGAGTAACAGCTATTGTGAGTGAAGCCCATTAGGGAGTGGTCAGTGTTAGCTCCATCAGGTAGCCATGGAGCAAGGAGCTATTTCAGGGAGCATTATCTTCCTCAAGCCAGCCAGCCCAGGAAGCAGAGGAAACATAATGCTCAATTCCCAGTTATCCCAGATTTTACAACCCCAGTTTCTCTGCTTCTGCTCCAAAAGCTGATTCCCTCAAACAGTATCAATCCCTCTTCTGAAGCATGCGTAAAGGGTCTCCATACTGGGAATGAAAACCATTATGAAGTGAACTCTTTTATGACTTGTGGAAACTACCAGTAAACGTGGTACAAATGCTAAGGTAATCAGTGTACAACATCACCATAACAGTGAACAAAACAAACGCAACAGAACAATTATTTAACCAGACACAGAACAACACACCACAAAACCAAAAATTACTAAAAGCACAAAAAGAAGAAAACATAATGCAACTGAGAAAATGAACTGTAGCCAACATTATGAATGCTAGAATGCTTGATGGGAGGCATATCCAGCAGCTATACAGTAACATTCCCAGTATGGTGTGCTATAAACAATCATGTAAAAAGTAAGTACACCCTATGTAAGGGTTTTTCTTTCTATGTAGGCATGAATTTTTGATCTTCAATTAAACAGAATTGTTTACAAGTGAAATTCCTTAACATGCAGTCTGATTTGATTGTTGTGAATCGAAATCTTGATTTGAAAACCGGTAAATCTTTTCTTTCACATTTAAATTACCCCAATTTTATGGTCCGTGTTTTACAACAACTGTGTATCAAAGCACTGCCTGCATTGTTGTGGTTTCAGAAGTGTGGTTAAAAAGATTTACGGTATAATTTCAAATTGAAATGCATTTACCTGTGACCCAATGAAATAATCCCAATATTATATCCTTTTTCTCCAGCCTGGAACATGAGACTAAGGGTGGGGCAGCCGAGGTATTACCACCTCCACCAGTCAGTTAATTGGCTGTAACGCTCTCTGTACTGGACTGATCTGGACTGGAAAAGCCTGGAATGAGCCATCACATAGGTAACAGGTGTGTTTGAGGGAAAGAAATGTAGAAAGTGTTTGCATTGTGTGGTATATAATACTGTCGTGTCAATCTAATACATGATTTACGTTTTAATTTTGTTTTCATTTTTCCCCTCTTTCTTAGAGTTCTTTCGGTGCCCCATATCTGCTGGATTAGCTGTGCTCCTTGTACATCCAGCTCTTCTGAAAAGTGTGCTGTCTGGCTTATTTAGCCTTTAACCTTCATATTTCCCTTTTTGAGTAATATTTTGTAATTTTGTGTCCTGTTCTCTTTTGTCATCTCTATTCTCACTCGTGTCCTGAATGTCACTGACTCATGTTTTTACTACATAATTAAGAACGAAATACCTCTTTTAACATTTGAACCCCTTAACCACTTGCAACATTTCAAGTCACTTTTAGTTTTATCCGTATTTTTGGAAAAGCTCAGATATCAACCTGCCTGCTCTACCATTTTCCAATTCCTTCTAGGCACCATGCTGTGTCTTGGTCGTATGTTTGACTCCCCCTGCACCCTGGCTATGTTGGTGGGCTTCCAGTTTGCCTTCGTGCTGTACTTCTCCCTGGGTGGGTTCCGTGGCCTCGTGTCGGTCCTGGTGCGATCCTCCGAACCAGAGTTTGACTACTCACGTCCTCATGACGTGTACACCAATCTCAGCCTGATCGGGGCCCTGCTGTCTGGATACACTGGGGCCCCCGGGAATACTCAACCTAGGAGAGACTGCCCCCTGCTTTCACCCTTGCTAGGTACAGTTTTTTTATTTCTTATTGTACTTTTCGTCTCTTGTGTCACTGTAATTGCTGTAATCTGTAATGTGCTGACTAGCTTTCTACACCAGCTTCAGCAAAAAGGTAGGGTTATCTCTTATATTTTTAGTTTATTTATCTGTTAGAAGCACGTTAGACACATGGGAGTTAGCATACTTACTTTATTTAGCAGCCACTTTTTCCCAAAGGAGTGTAGTAAGGCAAATAGCACATTGCAAACACACGGCTACCAAGGAGTGGACTAGGTATTACTGTGGCTAGGCTGATCTTCCAATGGATGCCTAGGTACTCATGTACGTAGTGTTGGAGCAAGAGCAACACAATATCTTTGAAGCAAGGAACTAACTATACAACTATTCAAATCAGCAGACAAAGAGAAGTTTATTTCAAATTATTTTTATAGAGCACCTTTAATAACAGTTGCTCCAAGCTACTTGACAAGAGTGTTTGTCCATCCATTATTGCACAATTTATACAGGCGCATGAAACAGGGGAAAGGGGAAACAAAAAGAATGAATGAAAGCCAGAATAGAAGAAGTTAAGTGGAACAGCTTACTGGACTGTAGGAGGTGTTGGTTAGAGCTCTTAGACCCACATCTGGGCGTGACCTAGACAGTCATGGCACGAGGAACTGTGGCCAGGTCTAACCTGGCTGTAGGCTCCAATTGAACGGTATCTAAAAATCCCTCGTTCTGCTTATTCTTCAATATGGTTCTAAAGCACCATTCCAATGCGCAAATCCTGTCCTCCAACTATGTTATAACGAAATATTTCTGACATACAAAATTGTCAGGAACATTGGAAGGACAGTCCTCGCAGAAGACATATTCATGACCCTTTGCTTATAAACGAGTGTTGGAGATGTCCAGGGAAGAAGCTTAATCTGTTTGAGTTTGGAGTTATACTTGCAGAGTTTTCCTTTAATTTTATTATTATTTTTATTATTTATATATTGGTGAAACCTAGATATCTAGAGTTTATGAATTCAGGTGTTACCCACCAGCTCAGGTGTTGCAGTCATGAGAGCATCTGTGGAACAAGGGGCAGTGTGGACTAGTAGAGGTATTCCTGGAACAGATAGGTTTTGGGTTTCTCGAAAGTAAAGAGGGTATCTGATGAGTGTATATTGTCTGGTAGCTCATTCCACCATGAGGCAAGCACAGATGAGAAGTAACCTTTGCTACCACTCATGTGACCGCTAGTGCAGGCATATGTGCACAAGAACGAAATGGGTTTTCTGTGTATATTTTGACTCTCCTGATCTTCTGATTTTCCTCATAACTCATAATACCTTGGTTCTCTCTCCCTCGCTTTTCTTTTCCTTGCTTTAGTGGGCCCTGTGTCTGTGCGTTTGTCTTCCCCACTGTCCCTGGATGAGATTAGTGAGAAAAATCCCCTGGTGTTCCCTGGGGGGCGTTACAGTCCCCCCGACTGTGAGCCCCGTCACCACACAGCCATTGTGGTCCCCTACCGGAACAGGCAGTCGCACCTACGTGCCCTGCTCTACCACCTGCACCCCTTCCTACAGAGGCAGCAGCTTCATTATGGCATCTATGTGGTGCACCAGGTCTGCCTCTCTCTCTCTCTCTCTCTCCCCCTCTCACTAACGATTGCCCTCCTTTCCTCACATAGTAAGGGCGTAAAATCTGAGGTGAGACAGATGTTTTCCAAGGAAAATAATGTAGTGGTTATGACCTCTATAGAAGTCTTATGATAATGTGAGATTTTGATTGCATGTCTGCAGGTGAATGCCCTTTTTTCATTTAATAGTATTCCCCCAGAGCTAGTTAGTATGCTTGTAAAATGTAATGCTAGTATAAATTGCCATAATTTGAAAAATTTTAATAACGTGGACTGTCTTGACCATGGGCGGCATGGTGGTGCAGTGGTTAGCACTGTCGCCTCACACCTCTGGGACCCGGGTTCGAATCCCCGCCTGGG
>JAODJX010000109.1:22691084-22709588 GCA_026776945.1 Isichthys henryi
CATTGCTTCTGGGATAGGCTCCGGACCCCCCGCGACCCAGTAAGGATAAGCGGTTTGGAAAATGGATGGATGGATGTCTTGACCATTAAGATATAGTCATAGAAAAGCAATTAGCACCTTCACACATATGTTGAGATGGATATTCAGGTTAAGTACTTCACAGATGGTTACCTCATAAGATCTCTCCTAGGACCTGAACCTGCAGTTTCTGGGTTGTAAGTTTAATGAAAAATATTACTGTCTCCAGGCAGGGAACTCAACATTTAACCGTGCAAAACTGCTGAATGTAGGGGTGCGTGAGGCCCTGCGAGATGGGGAATGGAGCTGTGTGTTTCTGCATGATGTTGACCTGCTACCTGAGAATGACTACAACACTTACACCTGTCATACCCAGCACCCCACGCACCTATCTGTCGCCATGGACAAATTTGGATACAGGTCACTATAAAATCTCTGGTGCTCTAACTGCACTGCTTCAGTTTACTGCGTATTTGATCATTGCAGCAAGCTCAAACTTCACCCCCCCGATGCAGGTTGCCGTATCCTCAGTATTTTGGAGGTGTGTCTGCTGTAACACCTGAGCAGTACCTCAGAATGAATGGCTTCCCAAACCAGTACTGGGGATGGGGTGGAGAGGATGATGACATTGCAGCCAGGTAAGTGGCTTGTTGCAACATGGCAAATGTGATATGGAAAGACAGCAAATATGATTAACTTGGTGGGTGGGCGGGGGAATGTAAGAAGAGTTTTTTGGGGGAATGTAAGTAGCCTGATGGAGTAGGGTTTTTTTGTAAATCATTTTTTTCCCATTATTTCCCATTCCCCTGTGTGTTATCTTATCCTATCTTCATACTCACCAATGTCTTTCCCCCTGAAATTTACCAAGTTTCCGAACACCTGCAAGTATAACTGTAGAAGGATCAGATAGACTAATCCATAAAGTTGAGCTTTTTGATTGCATAGTAGATCATCATAAGCATGTATGGATGAATTAATGGACGTAATATTCTGTTACTGAACTTATGTTCAGTGCTGAGAACTGACTGCTGAAAGTAAACATTACACAGCCCATCCATTGACATACCGGAGTCATGCTGGAAATGGGTAACGTAAAGGTTCAAGCCCCGAGGATTGAGTAGATCTGGGCTGCCCAACCGTGCTCCTGGAGCTAGCTTAGCTTCAGCATAGCTGGCTGTAATGTTCAGATTTTATTGAAGGACCTGATTATCTGTATAAGGTGTGATAAATTATGAGTGCAACTAAGTTCTGCAGGGTGGTAGATCTTCAGGAGCAGGATTGGGCAGCTCTGGAATGGAGGATCTAGCTTGACCAACAGAGGTGTAGCCTTAGCCCGTGTTTTTCTTAGTTGTTTCGCATTTACGGTCAATTAACTCTTTGTATTTTGTGATTATCTGTAGTTAACATTACAGTTATAATTTGTTCCTTCTCATCAAACTAATTCATTGGACTGATGTCGTTTTCATTTCTACCAAGTTTATCTGCACTGACTAAAACTGCCAGTGGAGTAACTGGACAAATGGACAAAAGTTTACCCTGGTGTTCCCCTGGACACTCAGTCTAGAAGATGCAGGGAATTATGGAAGATGGGGTGATATCTGTATCAGGCGTTAACAATTGTGGAGTAGCCACTCATTTGTAGTGCAGTCATAGTCCCAACACCACGAGCATGTAGTCTGGGTTCTTATACACAGTATCTAATCAAGTGTGTTTCCCCTTCTCTCATTTACATAATCCAACCAACTGGTTTTGGTATGTTTTTACTTACTGAAGAAATCCTTTGTTTTGGCTTTTTCATTTTATTTTTTTTTAAATTTCTTTAAATTTTGACGTTTTCGTCGTCTCCCCTCCTATTTTATTTTATTTTTTGTTGCTCTTGTTCTGTTAACACCTGTTTACAGAGTACGTCTGTCAGGGATGAAGATAGTCCGACCCCCAGTGACAGTTGGACATTATAAAATGATTAAGCACAAGGGTGACAAGGGCAACGAGGAGAACCCACGCAGGTACGAGTCGCGTGTTCTGAATAAGGCAAAATTCAGACAGATTTCTGCATGTATGAAATCACCATTGTTTATCAACAGGAAGTGAGGTGCAAACTTCAAGTGGAGACAGGTGGCAATTGTGTTAAATAATGTTGAAATTACATAGAAAAAATTGTTTTGTTTGCACAGATTTTCAGAGCACATTTTTCCAGAGTTCTTTTTGTGAAGGTTGTCTAGCAGTCATGTCTATCACGCATGCCTTTTGAGACGTCTCCCCTCCTGACATCTTCATAGGCTTTTTTTTATAGAGTCTTGGATATTTTTTCTTTTTCAGAGAGTTCTTCAGCCAGGTGCATCTCTCTGAAGTATCTTAACGGGATATATTATGACTCTTCCATATTGATAAGTCTAGAATAATGTTCGCATCTCTATATAAATCTTGGCCATTAAGATTGTCTTTCTCCATCCATCTATTTTAAGACTACTTATCCAGTAGAGGTGCTGTTACCAAAAATCTGTAAGTTCAAGTCCCCAGAGAGGTTCTGCTGCTGTACCCGCTTCAACTTGAATGTAACCTGAATAGCCTTATTACAGAATATTTTGGTTTATATAAATATATGAAATCCCTATGGAAAAACTGTTGGCAGCAAAATTAGCTCAAGATACCCGCTATGCTCTTGTGTTGTATTCTTTCATTCTCCCTAACACACTGTCCACCACCACTCACTCCAATCAGGTTTGATCTCTTGAGTCGGACCAGGAGGAACTGGCGCTCAGATGGCCTCAGCTCACTCACCTATGAACTGCTTTCCAAAAAGCTGGAGCCACTGTACACTAACCTGTCGGTAAGCATTGGCCATGACCCGTACAAACCGTCCCAGAAGACCCAGCCGACAAAACAAAACATACCCACTCTAGCCAAAGCTGTAGAAATGAACGTCAAAGAGGACACGGATGGTGCTGCAAACGGAAGTCAAGGTCACCAGGCTGCGGTTAATATGACCAGTGAGGGGAAGAGGAGGCTCAAGTACAGTGTGGATGGAGCCAAGGATAAAGAACCTCTGGTTAGTCACGCAACAGCTCGGATGACGTAGTAAGCAGGTCTTCGCCAACTTGTTTTTTTTCCCTTTACCTTTTTGTCAAAGGCTGCTGATACATTGTCTCCATTACTTTCATTCTGAATCAAATTTGAAAATAGTTATTTACCTTGATCCTCTTTGTGCCTTTCAGTTTTTGTCAACACAAGTTTTAACTAATTACCAGGACTATTATTATTATTTGACTTCTTTTTCCTTCTGTGAACAAGTGGCGTAGCAGCCGAAACTTTCTTCAGTGGATGTTTTGCCACCTTCCTGTGGTTTACGTTTCTGTCCATCCAACCACCGCTCATCGTATTGCTTTTTTTCCCCTTCAGTTGGTTTTAACCAACTTTATGTACATCATGCTGATAATCTTCGTTTTGTTCAGCTTTACCAAAAAAAAAAAAAAAAAAGTAGCTTTTGCTGAGTATCTGATTCACAAAAATATTTTCATGGCAGCTTTTGCCGAGTTTTGCTGAGTATTTTCATGGGCAAAAATTGCGAAATACAGACTTCAACAAAATTCTCACATGACAACAAAATTAATACCTGTCGATAAATTAGCTGGACTGGGGCACCGCAAAACCATCTGTACCAGTTCACCCATTAGTATACCTGCCAACACTCCTATTTCTTGGGGTTTCTCTTGTATCTCCCGACACCAACAGATTTCGTTGTTTCTCCTGGGAAACTCCCATAATTTATATGGCCATTAAACTTTTTTTTGAATAATTGTCATATACATGGATAAATAAGTCTTATATATTTGTCTGACATTACCCAGGTTGCCAGAATTTCAACCCATCTATCTCCGCATCCTGGCAATTCACAGCCCGATTCAAGGGGTGTGCGCAGCTCCTGTCTGCGCAGGGCAGCTGAATGCTGAACGAATTATCTAGCTAACCTAGCTGGTGTCAAAATGTCAGTGCAGGATGGCGCTCCACTGAAAAAACAGATGCATATGCAAATGTAAGCAAAGTTGGACTGAACAGTTTGCATTTATATCTGCAAATCACCAGGATAGTGTCCGTGACAATGATGTTTTGCAAAAATATAAATAAATCTGGTTGGTAATTTACTTGTTTACTTACCCACCCCATACTGTATTTTGAAACCTAGATGTGGCAGGTATGCTTTAGATGAAAAGCAACATCAGTCCTGGGATATTATTGCCAAACCTGATGGGAGGTTTTAAGTGTGAATTTTTTTCTTGCAGGAGAATGAATATATATANNNTTTCATGTACATCCTTTTGGTACTTGGGGTGTAGTTCCTTGGATAGGTGTATTATGTTTGGAGTTAGTCAAATTACAATGTGTAAAACATTAATCTATCAAACTCTTAAGGAATCTCTTAAGGATTATAAAGGAATTGTTAAGCATTTCACTTTTTACTTTATTAGATTTTATATGTGACTGAAGAAATATAGTTATTTGTACTGTAAGGGCAGTAAAATTGTGCAATTTTTAAGGCAGCCATTTACAGCTGAGATTAATGGTTGTATATCTTGAATTAACTTATTGAATAATCATATCAGTGGAATGTTCATTGTTCATTTCATAGTTTTGGAGGTTTTTTTTAGTGATCAGTCTCAGTGCTGTACCATATTTAAGGTTTCTGTTCAGGGAAAGAAATGAGATTGCTGGATATTACTTGAATATGATAATACAGGCAAGATGACTTATAAATCTGGTATTACCAAAGTCAATGAATTGGTAAACTAATTTGAACGCACTGACTCACTATTTCGTAGCTGCAGGCCAGTCACAGTGCCCATGCTGACCCCTCTCCACTGTCAAACGCCCCTACAGTGGGCATGCAACTGTCGAAACTGCGCCTCTAAGCATTGTGTGTCATGACACATTATTCCCATGATCATCATTAAAATTATATGTCATTTGTGCCACAGTGCCCTTCTGTAGCTTTGTACCACATTGAATAGTCTTTATTTACATCTCACAACGATGAGTCTTGGCTGCCCAGCACCCTATGTGGGGATTGTGGTTTCTCCCTACTTGGACCACTCTCAGTAGTTACTCACCGTAGCTGACCGTGAGGTCCCCACAAGCCTTAATGTTTTGGACATACTCTGACCGTAATGATTTGGCTCATGTCAAGGTCACTCATATCTTTATTTCTGCCCATTTCTTTTGCATTTAACATTTCAACGACAAGTACTGAATGTCCTTGATATGTACTGTTTTTACGAGACGATCAATATTATTCACTTATTGGTGGTTCAGATTTTGGCTCATTGGTGTATGTGCTCATACACGGAAGCTTCATTTCCTATAAGGCAAAATGAAATCCAAATTGTTTGACTTTTGGTGCATTATTTGGAGACTATATATGGAAAACAAATCTCTAATATGTCAAATTCTAATAACCAGCCAAAAGAAATGTGACCCTCAAACAGAAAATAATATCTTTTGGTTAGTTAAGTCTTCGTAAAATAAACTCTCAATTCAACATTAGCAGCAAATAAAATCTGTAGCAGTAATCTACCATTGGCTGGTTACGTTACAGGTTGAGTGTTATATTATGGGCAGCGCGGCATGTCTAGTTTCGTCCAGCCCTCTCCTGGTCACTGTTTTTTCCCCTGAGCCAGGGCTCTGTGTCTGGTATTAAAAGTTGGTTACCTTCCACGTAAGTGTGGCCATGAGTTATTCCAATCTCTGGCACAGTCAAATGCATTGACATAAAAATCTATATAGTAAAACCTTGGTCTACGAGTAACTTGGTCTGCGAGTGTTTCGCAAGATGAGCACAAATTTTTTATAAGGTTTAACTTGATAAACGAGCGAGGTCTTGCAATATGAGTATTGTGCTTTGTCTGCTTAGCGTCATGTAATCACAACTGAGCCAATGGTTCTCTCTCTCTCGCTGTGGGATTGTGGGTAATCGTCACCCATGCTCGGTGTCGGTCTGCGTCCCTCACTCAAAATTTAGTAGAAAAGCACCATCTGAATAAGACCGTTGCAGTGCAAGCAATGAATCTGTTTAACAACAATGCAATGTCCACATTTCCGTGAAATCGAAAAGGAGGCAAGAGCCGCTCTCAATGGATAGGTTCCTTAGGTTGTTAGTCACACAAAACGAAAAAGATTCCAGTGAGCCAACAGATAGCGGTGATTCCGTTATAGTGAAAGTCATCCTACAAAATAACCCTCCACTCTCATCTCCCTCACACCATCCACGATTCTTTACAAAGGTAAAGTGCAGGTTGATTTATTTTATGTATTTTTACTTTATATTTTGTATTAATAATTTTTATATGAATATTTTTGGGCTGTGGAACAAATCATCTGAGTTTCCATTATTTCTTAGGGGAAAACTCGCTTTGATATTCCGGAACGAATTATGCTCACAAACCAAGGTACCACTGTACTTTAATATCCAAAGTGTCCATTGTTTACTTTATGTAGACTGTGTTCATCTGTGCTCTGTATAATGGCTCAACATAACTTGCAATGCCTCAGCTTTTTGGTAAATGAAATGTGTTCGCTGTGCTCATCCTCCCAGAAGCGGAGCCTAGCAAAAACATATGAAAGCACAATGCTATGCTATCAAAGGATGTGTCATGGTCTGAATGCAAGCAATATGTCAATTTGGCCATTTCTTGCAGTAAAATGTCAGTAAATCTGAAAAAATGCAAGCTCTTGCAAACATTGCCAAGTTTGATTGATCTTGCATTAATTTCTGTGATCATGAAATCATAAGTCATGAAATCCTAGAGGGACTACTTGACATTTTTTTTTTTTTTGGGGGGGGGGGGGTTGCATATCTGTGTGCTTAGACAGGTAATTACAAAAATAAAAGATAAGTCTATTATAAGAATAAAATACAGTTGTTTAACTGTCTGCTCTAAGCTGAAAAAAAGCATATTAAATAAAAAGTCATAAGCCTTTGTTATTGTATTGGTATTTGTTATTAATGAATAATAGGCAATCACTGTTATGAACTTAAGGTTTTTCTAAAAACTTATCAAAATGCTGGCTGCTTTGTGGATGTGGGGATAATGGCAGGACAAGTTAAGCTGCTTTGTATGCCTTAATGTAAAAGCGATAGGTTTTGCAGAACGGATAAATAGTCAGTTATTCACTGTGCAGGAATAAGTTGGTCCCTGATGCAGATAGACACTGGAAAGTAAAACCAAGACACTTTAAAGTATTACTGGAAATATAATGACAAATCAGTTATCAACAATGAACACTTTTTTGACTATTTGTGTGATCTATATTTATAAAGGTGTTCTTTTTACAGAGTATAATTTTAGGGGAGAATGAGTATGCTGAAAAGATGTGTGTGTGTGTGTGTGTGTATATATATATATTTAATGTTCTAATTCTTTTTAGATTCCCATGCAAAAGAATAATGTTAGATCACCTAATTCATTATATTAGGACTGGTCATTTGTGAGTAAATTACAAGATTGCATCTATTGTGCAAAAAGTGGAAAGGTTGTATAGAATTTGTAAGTTGTGTATATTTCACTGAATAAACTAACAAGTACAACTGAGCCTGTAATATGTTTCTGTAAAATGTCCATCCAGCCTTTACTGATAGCTACTTTTTCAATGGGTCATTTCATCTTGGTTCATCAGATTTAAGAAAGACTGCGCACTTGTCCATCTCTGGTTGGTTTACAAAATTCCAGGGGGAACATATACTTCCTAATAGCAAAAGTTCAACATTTCAGGTCTGTACTGTCATTAGTTATCTCAATTGTTTTTTTTTTCAGGGATGGGGTAGGGGGTGTTTTTAGACCTTTTTCTAGAACTGATTACTATGTGTTGCCACACCCACCACATGACAAACCACCTCAGGAATGAGAACTTGAGTGCAGACATGCACCAGGCGATACCTCAGCACCACACTAGTCCGAATGGAATAGCACGAGTTCTTTTCTGGTAGCTGGAGTGCCAATCCTGCAACCAACCCCCAAGTTTTCCCCATACGTTAGAGGACATGCTTGCAGGGCTGGATATAGGTTCACATCATACCCAGACAAAGCAATTGCAGGTTAAGGGCCTTACTTAATGGCCTAACACAATAAGATCACTCCTGCCATTCATGGGATTTGAACCAGCAACCTTCCAACCGCAGGAAATGATTATGAACTCTCAGGAATGTAGCTCAAGTTTGACATAGAATACTGGGTGCTAGAATTTCCTTAAAAAATCGCAATCAATCTTGAGATCTTGGCAAAAAAATAAGGCATTTGAAGGAGCCTTGGAAAAAATATGGTCTTGTTGCACTGCTGTGACACTCGGTCTTCAAATGCAACCATAGAAGGATGCAGCCCTTCAGACATCCAAAAGAAGCCTTAAAACGCAATCTGTCACTTGAATCCATAAAAATTTTTAGGGTCCTAGTGAATACTGGTGTTTAACTGGTTCATCATCTTCATTCGATTGCTCCCGTCTAATCGAACATGGCCAGCGTGGATATCAATAGTACAGTATCTCACTAGAAAAATGCTTTTTACTAAAGATCAAATGGATGCTGCCGATAATATAACAGACTTAAGATAGCAAATAGAAAGACTGTCGGAAGAAAATGGGAGCTTTTTCCCAGTACGACATTGATGAGAATTTGTTCGCAAACTTCGAGCAACAGAGGAAGCTACGAAAAGAGAGTATCTGAGTGCGGAGTTGTGGTGCGTTCGATTATTTCCACCTTGGGATACGTTTCCCAAAAGCATAGTTGGAACCATGCAACTGAATGGACGAATGGTTGCTAACGGGAGCTTGTGGGGAACGCACCCCCGGACGGCTATCCTGTGAAGCTGCTTCGCAAATTAATTCGGAAGAACTACTTCTTGCACTCATTACCTTTGCAAGAAGTCTGGCTGCAGTACAGTGCACTTTCTGCCTCTGACGTTACGTTCACGTTCTGCCACAACGGGAAATATATCCGTAGAATCGCTTGATAGCGATACATCCATCCATCCAATTTTCCAACCCGTTTCTTGATGGCGATATGAAATGATATTTTTGATGTTAACACATGCGCACAATTAAAATGCTGCTAAATAGGCTGCAACCTACATATGGAGGTCGAATAAATGACAATTGTATATCACACTATTTAATATATTGTTTCCAATAAACTGACTCTGCTGTTCATTATTCACGTCATATCTCAGGGAAAGAATTTTGGTACAGTCATGAGAAATGTTTCATCCCCAAAAGACCATAATTGCAGATTAAATGCTACAGCTTTAAAAGATGAGCAGGGGGTTATTGAATAAGGGGCGGCAAATGTAATAAAAAGCAACTATTATTTTTAAGAAAAACGTACTTCATGTACTGATAAAACCCCTAATATAAACAATGATCTAAAATCACACAAAAATAATCCGCAATTTTTTCTGCTCAAAGTGTTAACAGTAAATTTATACTATACTATTTTTATACTGTTAAATGTATAGAGTGTTAATAATTCACTGTTTAACCGATAACTGATAGCATTCATCCATTAAAATTATTATCAGTTAAACGGATAATAAAAGAATTCTAAAAAGTTTGTAGTATGGTAAACGTACAGACCGAAGAGGGTAAAAGAAATACACTTGGATACAAAGCCTATAAATTCATGAGGACGTGTCGACAAGTGCAACCAGCTACTTTGGATGTTGATCATTTGTTAGGCTAGATATACCCGATAGCGGAGCTGATTTTGTTCCAGCATTCTCCATGCTATACGTTAAAAAGTGTGCAAGCTACTTTTAGTTCATTTGAATTTTACAATATTTTCCTGCCCTAGAAATGGACATAGGCTGTGCCGGACCTGCCAGTTAAGCGCTTTTGGCGCTGTAAATGTTTAGTTCATTTTGTAAATCTGTTGTATTCATTGTAAAGTCTGGCATCACGAGTCAGAGTCATTTAAAATAAAAATTAAGATAAAATACAAGTTGCTACATTACATTTCTGTAAGTTATCCACTCTACAGAAAAACTATTAAGTACAAATGTTTTTTCTCAGCCTCCTGTTGAATGTCTGATACCAGGATCCGTCACGGTTATGTTTCTTCCAATAGGCGCTCTTCGCTTCTTCGCCTTAGCGCGCACCCTACAGTGTCAACATTGTGACTCTTAGCTTCCGGAGAAATGGATTTCAAACAACAGGTATTAAGCATTTCCACTTTCTTAATTCATTTATTGTAAGTTATTTAAATGTGTGCTGTTGGATCGATTGTCGTTAACATTACAGTCCAGGAATATTTAATAGATTTTATTGTCTAAACCGAATGTCATGTTTAGACATTTCTGAGTATACTATCACGGTTGCCAACTTTCACGCATCTTACGTGACGCTCACGCTTTCAGATTCTCACGCAACAAATCATACGGCATATTTATGTTGTTATATTATAAACCATAAAATTAGCTACGTTAAAAGTTTCAAACCCTACAGACTATTTAAATTGTAATAAAACTGATTCATGTTAATATATGTGCAGACGTGTCTCGAATTGAAAATCTCACTCCAGCTAGCTGACCAAAGTTGGCAACCCGTGCTATATCGGTAAAAATATTTCTCTGGCCAACTGTATGATTAAAATGAAAACTATATTATTTATAGAAATCAATTTTAATTTGGATTAATTCCCAAATGATTTAGTTCCTATTTTTAAACTTGACTGATGTTTGAGACATCAGTTAACCTCCTTTCAGGAAAGAGCACAAATAATTGTAGGAATACAATTTAAGGCAAAAGAAATAATGAATTTTAAAATTCATGGCCTGTGACAGACTGCCATCCAGCCTATACCCCTGTCTGTGCCCCATAAAACCACCTGTATATTGCAGTTTATTACTTAACTTTTACACCAACAAGCTGCAAACTTGTCAGACTGGATCTAAAACCTGCCTGGAAAATGTAGACCATCAAGTTGGAGTCCTGCCCATACACATTGTGGTTTTTGTTACAGGTTAGTGAGGTTGTGTCCACCGCCCAGTTTGGAGATTTAATAGAATTCTCCTACCCCATTGGATACTCACATTGGGGTATATATGATGAAGATGGATACATTATACATTTTGCTGTAGCAGGTAATAAATATTACCATGTTGGACCTCGACCTCTGTTTTAAAAATAGCAGACGTTACACAATATCATGATTATAATAAATAATCATATATTCTAAGTTACACTTTTTAGAAGTTAAACAGACATGATTTGTGCACTGTACGACATTTCAAATGTAACCCTTTTCAGGCCCTACTTATAATATGGTAAACTTGAGGTGGCAAAAATGTAATATGATACTTACTTTAGGGATGAGATTTTAATGTACAGGTCACAGAACATGAATGATTTCATATCTCCATTAACAAGCCTTGTTTAGTTACTTACCGGTTATTGATACCTACTTTCAGGTCGTGTCATTCACTTATGCACATAGAATAGAATAGAGTCACCACTGTGGGGGAATTGCCTTTAGCCTGTATCCCATCTTGTGCACAAAGACACACATGCAGGTGAGAGCAAGCTTGGTGGGGGAGGGGGGGGGGTCACAGTGTAGAGTAAGCCAGAGTGCAGCACCCCTGGGACAGAGAATTATGGGCCCAACGGGGGCATCTGTCTGCTGGCCCTGTGATTTGAACCACTGACTTTCCGAACATGGGCACAGTTCCTAACCCGCTGATTCACACATTGCACCCCAGCACAGAAAATTCTCATTACATTTCATAGATTATTAGCGAAGTCCAGGTAATAAACTGCCATGATCATTTTGTGTATTTTGGGTTGGTATTCATTATTCTAGAGAATTCCATGAGTAAAAAAACTACAGCAGCACTTCTTTAAATACGGCCAGTATAAATGTAGCTTCCTAGTTGAACTTCAGCAGTATACAATCTTAAGCCATAGCACTGATTCAAGCAGAAATTTGGAACAGAATTTAAAAATAATGTTAATCTATTTTCAAATATAGATTAACCATTGGGCAAACATCACACCCGGACACATGCACATGCTCTGAAATAACAAATGACTTCTTCGTAGATGAGGGAGAGCTAAAGAAAAGGCTCCGCCAGTCATTGCAGACCGTGTTCCCTGTGTGCGGTGACCTCCTGCTTGGAGAGACACAGATACGGCGACAGCTCCTGTCAGAGGTCAATGTGCCCACGGGTGCACAGGTCTTAATCAGCAACAACCGACATGCACGGACCGCGTCCCCAATTCCAGAAATGCGGCAGAGGCGAGATGCCTTGCTGCACAAAGAGCTCAACTACAATTTGTTCACGTTGAACTGCGAGCACTTTGCTACCTTCGTTCGATATGGACAGGGTGTGTGCAACCAGGTGAGAGAGAGAGAGCTCAAATCTGTAGCATTCGTGAATATTATGAGTAGTCTAAACCATGTGGGTATGATCAATACGAAATAAAACTGAGGCAGTTAAGCAAATTATAGCTTATGTTCCTAATTACACATGTGATTGGTCATATGTAGGCAATATGTTAATCTTATGAGACTGGATTTTAGTACAGTTTGATATGTCAACAGGACGGTTCATTACCAATACAACACACCATTGTAGTTAAACAGTTCATCATTAGCAAATAGTTTAAAGCAATTTAGTAATTGTGCCATTTAATTGCTCATTTTCCGTTATACTATGAAATAAATACACCCCTACTGCTTCTGGGAGACTGGTAATGTTTCACTTTCTTATTTTTTGTTATAATCTTCTATTATGCAGATACCAGGAAGATCGAAGAACATAGAATGTGAAAGTGCAACTAAAGTTTTCCAAGACATTGTTCATGAAGTTTGGCCCTAACAGGAAATTTTGATTCCTGGTAATTCAAACTTTATTTTGAGTTTTTTGTTGAATCTGGTAGTAGATAATGTGTGTTGCACATAAAATTCAAATCTACCATAGCTATAGCATAGTAGAGGGTAAATAATGCATATTTATATGAATAAACACTGGACAATTCCTGGCTTTCAGAAGATTATACAGTGTCAGTTCAGACTTTTGCTACTATCCTGTTTACATAGGTAGCATCTCCGGACTTTCTCAGGGACCCTAAGTGTACAACAAATGCAGATCTCTTATTTAAAACACTGACACAGAATTACTTTAAGATAAAACTCTTAGCAATTTACCATTACATGTAACACCTTCCAGCTAGGTGGCTGAAACCCTCAAAAGTGAAAAAGTAATCTAGTCACATCAGTTCTATCAATTCATATTGCTGTTAGGATTACAATTTAGGAGAAAAAAACAGCTGTACCATACAATTTTGTTATTGGCTCTCTCAGTACTTGATTATACGTCATGCCAAAATAATACGCTTTTGACTTGCCAGGTTCTCATATGCTATGCTGTGTAATGCAGTTGATGTCATTCAGTTGTCACTTTTATTCCTCCTATAATAAAAAAAATGGCAGTGACACTCCTGATTTTTGAGCCCACTGTATCATACATCTGCGGCTATAGACCACAGCTGTTTCACTAGATTTGTTTGTTTTCCAGAAAATCTTCTACACGTTGTACTTAAATTTCATGGGGGCCAATAATGGTGACCAGGACTGTATACATCTTCTAGCCATTTACCCTGGTCTAGGTCATGGTGGGGGGTGGAGGGGATTAAGAGCATATGCTATGCATCCTGAATGGTTTGCCGGCTAATAACAGGGCACACGCATTCAATAACTATAGGCAGTACAGAGATGATAATTAGCCCAAATGTCCATATATACCTGTTAGTTTGAGGGACATTTTACCAGAAATGTACATTATTTGTTCTGGATTGTAAGAGTGAATAAAACTTGTATAATCCATTTTTTTTTCTAAAACTGACTAGATGGTTCATTTCTGTGAGTGTTTCTATAAAGGAATTTTTCATTCATGATGTTCATTTTTTGTGAATTTTGGAGAAAAAAAAATTACAATTTATCCAACCGAAATATTAATAATAGGTTATAGGTCACCCACTGGATATGGTTTGATGTCAATATGTTGAGAAATGAAGGATTCATTCAAATAATTGTATTTCATAATCACCAATAACTGTCCTGAAATCCTCTTCTATTCAAGTTTCTATTCTATGCAAAATTGCTATTGAAGGCAAATGGTGTGAAAGATTAAAGGGGAGCTGACAAATGTAATGAATTGTGTTGGATGTTGACTGGCTTGAAAATGAAGTTATTACATTTTATCCAACTGCAATATTGATACACGGTTATAGGACACATATTACTGATGTTCTGGAAAATAAATGGGTGTGAAAATTTCCTGAAAGGGTGTGAAAGATTAGGTAGGACCCGGGGATCTCATTCAACTTGGTTTGATGTTGATTGACTTGGAAATGAAGGAGTTATTACAATTTATCTAATGCAATATTCATAGACAGTAGTAAATCACATACAAGTGGTGTTTTGGTGACCGGTTTTGCACTTTTACGCCGGTCCCTAAGTTTTCCGGCCGTTTTGTGTAAGGAGAAGGACATTCGGGTCTTTCTTTGTATTTCTTATTACTACTACTGGAGAATGTGGAGCTAACTAAAACTGCGAAATGTTCCCCTCATTTTACTTTACAAACCTAGCCTAATCTGAAAGGAATTACTTTCGTGTTCAGGAAGATATTGCAGTTTAGATGGCAAAAAGCGATTATGGAATATAAAACCAGTTTCACAGCAGTAAAGTCTGGTGAACAAATCAACAAACAAATCACCTTCAGTGTTACATTATTTTCATTTTAAATCTAAAACACTGAATGGTGGAAAACGTCTTAAGATATGCGGTACCCACTAGCACAATGATGGACATCTCACAGACCAAGATTTCCCGGATGCCTGCCCTCAATATGACCGTTTCCCGGATGCCTGCCCTCACTATGACCATTTCCCGGATGCCTGCCCTCACTATGACCGTTTCCCGGATGTTCCTTCATTTTAGCGGAGGAACAAAAATAGCAGTGTACTCTAAGGTTCAGCTGTTGGGGGACTTAGTTTAAAACACTAAAATATATTTTCAACTTGAAAAAATGGTTGTCGTTTAAAGGAGAAAAGCGACAGGGAGGACGTGCTGTCTGGTAGAATATTCTTTTCAAACCAATACCGTAACGCTTGTAGACCTCCTAGACTGACGTTAATGCCTAGATTGTTAGTATTAGCAGGAGTAGCAGCAGCAGCAGCTAAGTGTTTGATTTACTGTACAAAAAACGGATACATTTACCCGGTTTTCATTTTGGTCTACGAATTTTACATTGTTTTCGTATGTAATGTTTTAATTCTGTTTTGTTTTAACGCTTGCAGTTTAAATAGATTGTTTATTTGGATTGTTGTTTTCGGCTAGCTAAACGAAGCTAGGTCGTTCTTCCTTATCTATCGCGATAGCAAGCAATCCGCTAGAAGGGGGAGTTCAGCGAAAAACGCTCCGGTTTATCCATTTGTCTAATTGTCAGACGAAGCTAAAACAGCAAACAAAGCTGACACGTATCACCAATAACGGAATAAATGCATGTGTAAGTATTCTGTAATTTGTAAAACCCGGCAACATACTCAGTACCGCTTTCAGTTATTTACATTGTGGCTAAGCTACGGTCCCTGTCAAAGAAGTTGGCTCGCCTGCTAGCAGGACAGCGCCATCACATGGAAATGTTGTACACTGTTTTGGACATTTTTATTACTGTTGTATAAATAACCTTCCTTATTTATCATTCTGACATAGTGTACCTACCAGTAGTAGTATCGCCCTGCCTTTCAAACATTGGCATTAGATATGTTGTTAATTTGCTAGGATTATCTGTAAATTGATATGATAAAGAATAAATGCAGATATCCGTCTGAATTGTGCTGTACTGTTAGTATCAGCTTTACATGTTTATATGTCAGTTTCTGGTAATTCTCCTCACTAGTGCAAACTCAGGAGTTTTCCAATTGAGAAAACCTACCTTAGCGTGAAATTAAATGCATGTTTCTTAGTTCATTACAAGTGGATTGAGAGAGCTTAGAATGATCATCTCCTTTATCAAGAACGGTATACAAACTTAGCAAAATGATAATTAGAACTATCGATGTCCTTTGAATCCTATGTATCTGTTGTTTCATTTAATCTAGTATTCGTGAGATGTCAGTGGATAAATCCATTGTGAAACATTTAAATTTGAGATGAATGAATATCTGTCTATAAACTACTGCCAACAGGAGATGACTTTAGAGGTTAGTTTTGTTGATTGGGTTATGGCTATTAAAGACGTGCCTCTGTGTGGGTAATGATATTACTTTACGTTTCAGTCTTAAGGTTTATAATGTAGTTTGAGACATTAAAGTGTCCCACGTTAAAAATATAACAGTAATTTGCAATAACTGAAGTTTGGGACTAGCACACAGTATTGCTTTGATTGTAATTTGACTTTTATAAGAATAATGAGCTATACTTTATTTAATCTTTTGTTTCTTGCTGTTTGTGCAAGGTTTTAGAGGTTAAAGTCTATAAAACAGTTTCTCCATTTAAACATTTGAGTTTATAGTTAAAATATTCTTGGGTAACCCAGCAACTATGACATTAATAAAACTTGATTGAACTTGTTTAAATTAAATCTTTTTAAACCAAAAACATTTTTAGAACTAAATTAGGAGATACATTTACAATAGAAAATGAAGTATACAATTAAATTGGGATGCCCCAATACTGATACTGTTCAGGTCCTATGCTGTGCTCATGTTCCTGTACTCATTCGCATGACAATGCACTGATGCCTATAACTGATAGCATATAATGATGTATCAGCAATATCGTTGTCAAGCAAAATAAATGGGACAAAATGTCTGTGGTGTGGAAGTACTTCAAAGTTAATGATGAAAAATAAAGCATTGCAGAATGCAAACTGTGTTCTGTTAAACTATCTAGAGGAAGTATGACATCAGGTTCATACAGCCCTAGTAATGTAGTTAATCATCTAAAAAAAAAAAACTGAGTGACAAAATTGCTAGTGGCACTGTGCAATAACCCAATATGTAGCAATAGATAGCACAGAGTGTTAAAATATCAGATGATAACCCTTGTAAAAATAACACAAGCTGTGCATGGATGCTCCTCGCTTTATGATCTTTTGACTCACGATTTTTCATCCTCCTAGCCACGCTTTCAGTCTCTGTAGTGATCAGGAACGTAAACATTTCATAGTGTTCAACAGTGTATTGAATGATTTTTTTCCCCCCTGTGTTTAACCAGATTTCCCCAAGCCTATTATGTCTACTGAATGCCCAGGTGTGTCTCCTGCTACTGGTAAGAAAAAGAGGAAAGCAATTACTTTGGAGATGAAATTAAGATAATTGCCCAGCATGAAGGTGGCAAGTCCATAATGGCCTTAGTGAATTATTTATTTACTAATTTATCATATCATATCATATTCATGTTCGGCTTATGGTATTTTCAACTTATTATGGGGGGGGTTACTTTCAGTGTAACCAACATCTGTCGAGAAGCATCTGTATATTGGTCTTGACGATAATGCATAATATTGTAATGGCGGTACGCGCAGAGCATAATTCTTCCTGGGGTGGTGTAAAGAGTTTGAACTACTGCTTTAGATTGTTTGAGGGGGAAGTGTGTGGTTCAGCCGGCTAAGCCTCTGTGTGTGTGATTGGATGGCGGTCAGGTTAAGCCCAGCTTCGGCCCTTGAGCAAGGTCCTTAACCCCCAGCTCCATGGGTGCCCCGCCTGGAGGCTGTCCTTCGCTGCCAATATTTTTCTCGCCTAAATAAGTGTCTGTGTGTCATGGAGTGCAACATGGGGTAAGCGAAAAGCAAATTTCCCCACATGGATCAATAAAGTGTCATTATTATTATTATTACTGTTATTTCAGACTGCCCACAGCATGTTTTAAAATCATAACTGAGTTGAGTTCAATATGCTGATCCATAGATTTCCACAGGCCAAAAAAAACCAAAAAAATGACAATGGGGGGGGGGGAGAGAATCTCGATACTGGTGTTTATTTCGATTCCTGATATTTAAAATGTTAAAATTAAAATGTTGCGTATTACTTTTTTAAGACATGGCTCAGTCCTGATTGACGTTGATATCGCTGAATAACAGCAAGTGAGCATGGGAACTCATTCTTGGCCTGAAAAAAATAGTATTGTTACATCCCTAAATATAATATATAATTTAGAAACTATAAATCAATTTAACAACCAAATTGTGTTAATGAATGCTATTTTGGGTGGGGGCAGAGGGTTAACATTAATTTTGTCAAAATTACTTAAATGAAAACATGCGTCCTGACGACTGTGAGATGACTTGGGCTAAAATCAAATGTAAAAGCAAGCTGTTGAAACGTGTATATCGATCACATACTCTGGGCTAAACCTTAATCAGAAGAAGATCCATCCATCCATCATCTGCCGCTTGGTCCGGGATCGGGTCGCGGGGGCAGTAGCCTCAGCAGGGAGGCCCAGAC
>JAODJX010000109.1:22727330-22741511 GCA_026776945.1 Isichthys henryi
CATAGTTTTGATGCCTTCAGTGAGAATCTACCAATGGTCATGAAAATAAAGACAACACATTGAATGAGAAGGTGTGTTAAAACTTTTGGCCTGTACTGTATACTAAAATTCCCCAAATCCATATTACTAAAGGTGCCCCTGTGCTAAGAGATTCTCCAGAATTAAAAAAAAATAATAATCAGGCATGATAAATTATCATCATTTCCATAAAGCTACAATTAAATTAGCATTTCAATATAACATGCTTTCTCCATGTGTCTCATCTTTTACGGAATTAGATCCTTATTGATATATGTGGTACTGATGGATTATTTTGATATTGACTTTCGGGATTAATACCAATTAATACATAATTATTTTTATAATTGATGGTAAATGCTAAGACTTGTCTCACAGGTAAAATGTTTTTATTTGTTATTTATTACTATTTCTTCCTCTTCGGTAAGTCCAATAAATCCTTAATTACTCAGTTATCAAAATTTCAAGTTACTGGAATGACGATACTGAATTCCCAAAAATATCAACATGAAAATAGCCAAATTAAATTTATGCAACTCTGCAGATTAGATTATGGATTAGGCACTACCAGTAATAGCACTCATATACTTACATAAGGATGCTATTTGCCTCTTTATATTACGGGCTCTTTGTGTACATTACTGGAGAATGTGCCTAATGCATGCAATATAAAGCATCTGTCAAGCAAATGGATACAGAGAACAGTACAGGGTAGTGAATTGTAATTTGCTCATTGGAAACTCACAGTAATTCATGTGCAACAGTATACTTTTCACCTAAAAAACTGTACATATGTTGTTTTGTCTTGTTTTTTAATTAATAACATTGTTTTAATGAATCGTTTTTGGTGTGATTACAAAATAAGAAAAAATACCATTAGTATTGCTTCTGATGGACATCCTTGTATTTACCCTGTATGGTCAAAAACTATTGCATTCACATTCCGTCATTACCCACCCATATTTTTATTAATTGACTCTCTTCTGTTTCACCCCCTAAACACCCCGCCAACTTACACACTCCCTTTGAGGTTAACTGCAAGTCTATCCGTGACTTCTGACGTGATGTAGCCTGTGTCTGCGGAAAGACAATGTAGAGGTAGAGTAGGGGAGTATCAGCCGCGCGGCCCCGACCCCCCTCCACATCACCGTCCGCTCGGGTGCTGTTACCACCTTATGGTCCACATAGTGCAGGGAGCGAGGGTCTCCATCAGCATGTAGATCCCAAATTTCGCACCGCCAAGTGCCGTTGCGCGTTCCTTATTAGAAATTATTGTACCGCAGAAAAAAAACATATTAGATTAAAGTACATGAATTTCCCCACGAATGCATTAATTACTGCGCTAATTTAATATGGTATCTCCATCATTGATTCTCGTCTGTATGAGATAAATTCGGCACGAGCGACTGCACTGTATTCACTACCGTTGAAAATAACGGATTGAGAGTCCTGTGGTTTTTTTGTTTATTTCGTATTTGTTTTAAGATGTTTCTACTGGATTTTCACAGTATTTCCTTGCCAACCCTTTAACGTCCTTGGAGCATGGCCTGGTAAGTGGATGTACGTGTTTCATTTTTATACATAACTGTACACTCTTAGTCTGGAATATTGTTTTTATGCAATCAGATATTCCGCATGTAGTGTGTAGATATTTCTTCAAAGACAGATATATAGATACACACACAAGCGCACGCAAAGTCCAGTTTGCTGGTTGTCCCATTACAATTATACCGTTAATGTATAGTTTCTGAATACGCTTACAACGATTGAGACCACTGAAGTTCAATTAGCGACACGTTAAAAACCATTTACAGGGCTGGAGACACATATTCACGTATATGCATAATTATACTTGTGATCACTGTTATTTTTTTTTACTGTAACAGCATGAGTTACGACTATTTCAGTATTTGGACACTATGCAGTCAATGTGTCCGCCCCGAGTTTTCAACAAATATTTCGGAGTATTTATTCGTTTACTTGTAGACGCCTTTTTTAAGTTTCATATTATTCGCAGGATATGTAATATCTGGCGTCTTGTGTGCGTTACAGTGTAATTCAGAGTTAATAGATATCTATGAATAATACAGATGATTATAGAAAGCAATAGATGCTGCTTGAGCTCAGGACATACCGGTAACCTTGCGGAGGGGGTACTGCGTTTTTATCGCTTCAACTGGCGCAAAGTCATGCAATCTTCTGCATTTTCCACTACAACAGCAACAAAAAGTAATGATAATGACAATTGTGATTGCAGTAGCTATCATGGCGATCACTATCACCATCGTTATTTTATAAATGTGTACATTTCACTACCTCATGCTTGATTTTGTGCCAGTGCGGATAAGAATATGAAAAATTAAATTTTGAAGGTGCAGTGCAGAAAGGTATTTCGTTTTAATTGTCGACCATATTCTTGTAATGTTATATACACATGTATATATAATTAAAAGGATTTGAGCTGTCACCGTTTTTGTTTTCCTATATATGCAGAGCAAACCACTAACTACACCGCCCGGGCTCATCCATCGCTGCATGTTTTGTCAGGCTACTGCAGGGGAGAGGAGGGCTGTTTTGATCTCGTGCAGTCACACATGATGGCTGCTGGCGACGCATTGGTCAGCTCCATGATTGCCTAGGATCGGCCATTTCCGATTGGTCGTCATGCAGAAACTTGCATTGCTGTTGGTCTTCATATTTTTGCCCGTTTAGAAGGCGGTACTACACCAATGTTCATTGAGGGTAGGTGGTGTTTTTAGATTGACGTGCTAGACTTAGCAGTTGCACTAAAAGGAACTAATACTAAAATAATCTATGGCAAGATTTCATATTTGTATATGTAGATTTATATCTTTTTAGTTCTTGCTATATGCATGCATGAATCTATAAATATTATATTATGAAAACAAATAATACAATGAAACGTTAAAAGTTCAAAATCCAAAAGTCCGTTTTTACAGTGGAATGTTTTTAGTAAAAGTAATTAAAGGGGAATTGTTTTTTTTTTGTTGCCTCGTTTCCTGTAATAATACACATATATACATACGCCATAATCCAGCAATATAAAATAAACAGAATAAACAGAAAAATATAAATAAGTAAACAGAATATAAAAACGAATATAAAAGGAGAGTAAAGAATAACAATGTAAGCAATGTAAAGAGAAAAAATGTCAAAAAGCAGATGTTTAAATTGAATAAATATTATATTCCACTCCTTGTGATTCAGTTTGATAATAAATATGAAAAGTGCAGTGTATTTAACAAAATATTGTACATGCATGTAGTGAAGGGCAAAATGTCCTGTAATGAACCATCAGCTATACCCCCAGACCCCATCTAGATGGCGCCACTGCTTGGTTTTGGACATGCTTTGAGCCCCCTTTTTTTTAATCACAGAGAACCGTCTACTTGGTTCAGAAAATACAGCAAAAAGCTCATGAAGCGCCACCATAGTCACAATAATAGGTGAGGTGACTACATGAGTGAACATGTAACATGAGGGGCAGAGTGTTCAAGGTTGGACCGAATTGATTGAGATAATGGTTCTAAGATAAAAAACTGTTTTGAGTCAGTTTGTTCTTGATTTCCTGGCTCTGTAGTGCCTTCCAGAGGGCAACAGTTCAAACAGGCGATATCCCAGGCGAGATGAGTCTCTGAGAATGTTGGTAGCTCTGCTGAGACAGCGAGAGCTGTACCTGTCCTCAAGGGAGAGAGGTGGGCGGCCAGATATTTTCTGGATGGTGGAAATGACCTTCTGGAGTGCTCCCCTGTCTTCTGAGGAGCAGATGGCAAACCATATAGAGATGCAGTAGCTCAGCACACTCTTCTTGGATCAGCAGTAGAAGGACACCAGCAGTTTATCATCCAAGTTGATCTTCCATAAGATCCCCAGAAGGTAGAATTGCTGCTGGGCCTTCTTAAGGAATGTGGTGGTGTTGGTAGGTTGTCGGCTATGTGAGCGCCCAGAAACTTGTAACCGGAGACCCTTTCCACACAATCTCCACTAATGTGGATAGGATCTAGATTGGGGTTTTCCTCCTGAAGTCTATGATGAGTTATTTGGTTTTAAAGGTGTTCAGATCTATGTTATTCTTTGAGCACCACACTGACATCCTTTGGACTCCATGCCTGTATGCTGACTCATTGCCCCCTGAGATGAGTCCCACCACAGTTGTGTCAACCGTTAACTTGATGATAGTGTTGCTAGAGTTGGTAGGGGTGCGGTCATGTGTGTAAGGGTATAAAATAGGGGGCTCAACACACACCCCTGTGGGGAACTGGTGCTGAATCTCAAGGTTAAGGAGAAACGGGGGTCAACTTTAACTCTCTGAGAGTGGTCAGTCAGAACGGCCTTGATCCAGTGACGGACAGGTTGGGAAAGACAGAAAACCGTTAGTTTGGTGGCTGTCCTGCTGAGAATGATGGTATTAAAGGCAGAGCTGAAATCCTCAAAGAGCAGCCTCACAAAGCCTCCTTGGTATTCAAGAAGGGTCTGAGTCATGTGAAGTGCTGAGACTATAGCATCCTCTGTAAATCACTTTTGCTCTGTATGCAAACTGCATACTTCTCAAAGCATTCCATTATGACCTGTGTAAGTGTGATGGGGTGGTAGTCATTAAGGTTGCTGATAGTAGGTGTTTTTGGCAGTGGGATGATAGTCTTGGACTTCGGGCTTGGTGGGATGATGGATTAAGACAGGGAAAGGTTGGAGATTATTGTGTAGACCCAGGAGAGTTGATTCCTTCAGCACCCTTTCAGTTACACGATCAGGACCAGAAGCTTTTCTTGAGTTACCTGCCCTGAGCATGCACCTCATCTCATATTCCTGCACTTTGAGAGTGTAGTTACTGGAGGCAGATGAGTATGTTATGACTGCCTTAGATTCTTTCCCATCACAGTGGGCAAAGAAGCAATTAAGTGCCTCGTCCAGCAAAGCATTCCCCTCGGCAGCTGTGAGGTTGCTGGACTTAGTAGTTAGTGATATGCTGGACATCCTGCCACACCCGCCATTGATTGTGGTTGTGGAAGTGGCCATCAGTCTTCCTCTTGTATGCTGATTTGCCTTTTATTATGCTTCTTTTCAGTCTGGTTCTTGCAGAGTTGTACTGTGCCCTATCTTTGCACCTGAAGGCATTGTTGCCATCATTAATTAGGATCTGGACCATCCTTGTCATCCATGGTTTAAATATTTCAGATGAGGGGAACAGTGACCTTCTATGGTCTTTGTGTTAATACATCAGCTGTTGTGTACATAAATGCATAGCCCCCCCCATTACTCTTACCGGAGTGTTTACTCTGGTCGTGGTGGTGAGCTGTGTACATTTATAAAAAATGTGCAAATAAAAATGTGTGTGTGAATTTCATAGCTCATGTGTGAAACGCAAATTATTGTGGAAATGTCTTTTCTTGACAGAGGGTGATATTTTCATAACAGTTCTTGGAGCATGTATTGAATAGTGGGTGTGATTGCCTTGGTTTTTTAGGATGCCTACTAATAAGCAAATCTATAACCATTTTTTCTTTTTTTGGGTGGGGGAATTAATAGGCTAGCACACTTTTATCCTTGGGGTGACACCCTTATCCATTATATGGTCAAGAATCACTTAACGACAGGGATACTTCCTGAAAAATGCATTATTAGGTAATTCTGTTGTTGTGTGAACATCACAAAGTGTACTTAAATCTAGATGGTACAGCCTGCTACATACCTAGGCTACAGTAAACTTTTTTTTTATAATTCAAAACAGTACACTGTAAAATAATGATAAAATGTACAGTACAATGTATACATAAACCAGTAACAACAACAACAACATGAATAATTTTCAAATTCTCAAAGATGCTTATATAGAACGAAGTAAACAGATAAGAAAACAACAAAATATTATGGATAGGGAAGATTATATGCGTGATTATACCTCGATTTTGAAATCTGAGACCAAGATCGACCGTTGCATAGAAGTAGGGAGGGAGTTTCAAAGCCAGGAAGCTGAATGGGAAGAGGCATGGTCAACACAACCATGGAGCTTGGAAGGGGGCATGAGGAGAGAGACAGAAGAGGAGGACCTAAGAGTGGAGCGACTAGTAAGGGAGAAGCAGTTCAGAAAGATACAATGGGGCTTGGTTGTTAAGAGCATTGAATGTCAGGAGATGTATTTTAAAATGGATACCTTGTTTAATAGGGAGCCAGTGCAGGCTCTGAAGCATGGGAGTCATGAGTTGGCAGTGGTGTGGGTGAGGAGGCGGGCGGCAGAGTTCTGGAGTTTATGGAGAGATTTATCAGTAATGTCAGTAAGTGGTGAGCTGCAGTAGTCAAGACGACTAGAGATAAAGGTGTGAATGTGGGACTTAGCGGCAGAGTTAGAAAGGCAGGGCCTGAGCCGGGCGATGTTGTGAAGATGGAAGAAAGCTGTTTTTACTATGGAACATATGTGTGCATCAAATGAGAGGGTTGGGTCAGAGGTAACTCCAAGTTTGTGAACAAGAGGAGAAGGGGAGAGGGTGATGTGGTCCATTTGGACGGTAATCAGCCTAATTGTGTTCAGTGTAGATTTTGTCCCAAAGACAATTAATTCCATCTCATCATTGTTAGGTTTTTAAAAATATTGGCTCATTTATAGCTTGATTTCAGAAACAATGTGGGCAATGTTGTTTATGGAGCTGGTATGGAAGTCGATGTGTGTGTTTTCAGCATAAAGGTGGAAATTTAGGTTAAACATAGTTGTTTATTGTCATTATCAGATATGTTCTTTTATATGACTGGTAATACAGTTAGTATGTTAACACCAGCACCACCACAAACATGTGAGCAATGCGTTACACTGCGATGTTAAGACGGCTACAACGTTAATAGGATATGGAATTTTTTTCAGCTACATTACAGTATAATCTTATGGGACATCTGTCATATATGTGGTCCATCGTTTACTGAAACGCATGACTCTACCAGAAAGGCAATAAGTAACTTCCAAGAGGGTTTTCAGAGTGCTTGTTTTAAACAGTTAGGAGGTTGGTTAAGTGCAATATAGCATAGTAACAAAAGGTATCCAAAGTTACTGGCAGTGTAGTATATGTGATTCCGTCTAATCATTTCACATTATCCAAATATCAATAAATATTTGCTTTCAACTAAATAGAGAGAGTTGCATTAAATCGGATGCTCTGAAAACCATGACTGAGGTATTCCACATAAGGAGACTAAGCTTCCATGTCATATTAATCCCCCTACAATAAAACAAATATGAAATACGGTATATATCAAATTGTGAATCGTAGTTTTGAAAATCGTAGTTACACTGGTGCTGGTTTTTGTGGTTATTTTATTTTGGTGTTTCAGCCCCTTTCCTGGTTTTCTGGTACACTGCAGTTTTTGTGAACCTCGTCCTGGAGCTACTCATCCAGTGAGCAGCTTCAAGTCCCACTGGAACTCATTTCACTGTATGCTGTACTGATGTGCACTTGATAAATAAACTTTGATTTGATTACCTGTTTCCTGTAGTGTGCTGGCCAGTAGTTATCAAAGGCCATCTGGAAGAAAACCTGGCATTTTTTATTTTCATTTGATGGATGTTGAACATTAAAATCAAAATGATTTAGTTGTGATTCAGGGATGTTTTTTTTTTTTCAAATAACACTTGTGTTGTCTATGATATACATTACAAGAATTAGAAAGGTAGCTACTGACATCCATCTTCCAACTTCAGCGTCCAATACAGGGTCACAATGGTTGCTGCTAATATTCTATATAATAAACACATTGATAACCTCATTTTGGCATGTGCACTGTTATACATATAGGGTAAGCATATCTACCTGTATTAAACTGACATGCCCATTCAATACACTGACATCTTTGTTGTCAAATGTCTTTTGGACTTTTGTGCAAACAAATGTTTGTTCATGACGAACACCATGTTCGAACATAAGGGTATTCATCAGTGGACCTGGCAAATGCTGAGATTGCATGTTTAATGAGTGGGATTTACCAGTATTCTTTAACAAAATTTTAACTTGTAACGGATTTTAGATTAGATCAACTTTTTTTTTTACTGCATTTACATAAATTTGTTTAGTAAATGCTTTTATTCAAAGAGACATACAAGTGAGTAATAAAAAACAGGGTCAGCCAGTCCCTGGACCAATTGGGGTTAAGGGCTTTGCTCACTGGCCCAATAGTGACATCACTCTTCCAACCACACCTCGGTACAACCTTCTGATCACGGGCAAAGAGATGTAATCTGCTGAACCACACTCCTCCCCTTAGTACTTCCTAGTAATCTACTAAAATACCTAATTACCTATCACATTAACACAATACTCCATCTTGTGTAGGGGAAAGAAGTCAGTCAGTCAAAGTGTCCTCAAAGCATTGACTTTTCCGTAGTCTGTACAGAACTGAAATATTCCATCCATCTTGAAAGCCAATAAACGCAGGGAAATCATGGACTAAAGCTGAGGTCAAGAAGACAATTTTCAAAATGGTATTTACTTCCATTTTTCAAAATGGCATGTTTGGTGGGATAAACATGATACACATTCTGCTGTAGTGCCTAGAAGGATTTACTGAGAAAAGCAATGGATACTTCTTAATAATATGTACAAGACCATCTTGAGTAGAATCTGACGAATGAGAGGGTTTAGATAGGAGAGTTATGGGCATTTTGCATGCAGACCAGGTGCAGTTTGGAATACAGTCATTACCTAAACATAATCCGTCCATTTTATGAGAGTACTTATAAGATACAACAGCTCCTGGAAAGGGAGGTGAGGTTGTAAGGCAGATCTCAGATCTAGATTGGGGCACATACATACAGTTCAAGCATATTTACATGACAGATGAATTTCTTTTTATATGGGGATCATTGCAACATTAATCTCTCTCAGCATTAATTCAGTGACAAAGGGACCTGAAAACTGTTGAATCAGGTAATCATAGTAAAACATGAACAACTCCAACATGATTTGAACACTGCACTGACTTCTCATCAAAGCAAGACTTTCTACTGAAATGAGTGGAAACTTGAGAGCAGCATGTAAGCATTCATGAAAGGAACTGATATAATCTAAGATTTTCTTCGAAGGGGACGATGATTGAAATGAAGGCAGCAACTCTCCTCAAAGTACTTTTAACCTTATAGTACTTTTAAGGTCTCTCAGCCACTGTCAGGGTAGTCTGATATGCCTTGACATTTTAAAATATTTCCCATATCTAAAAAACATTTATCCCAAAGTGTTACATGTACTTTTATTCACCACAAACTCAGCACCAATAATTTGAGACCACTTAGAATGTTATTATTCTATTTTTTGTTAAAATCAACTTTAAACATATATTTTTCTAAAACCTATTTTCAGACATGCTGAGAAATTAAAAAGAATCACATTATAAACCTTTCTAGCCAAAACTTTTGAGCTCCGAAGCTTATAGACAGAAGGGTTGGCTACACATACAAGTAGGTGAATGAGACATTCTGAAATTTTATGTGATTTGATTACTAAAGTGTTAGAACTTTGGAGTGGCACTCTTTTTTTCAAAGTTCCATGGACAGAATGTCCAAATACCAACTTAGGATGACTAAATCCAAGTCATCCCATCAGGGTTTTTATGCAGTATGGAAAATTATGGAATTTTGGTACTTCCAGACTATTACAACAAACTGGCCTACTATATATTTTAAACAAAACATATGAATTTACTTATTAATGTTTTTGAAGAAATCAAGTGTGAGCTGGTTATCAGTGTCAGAATGTACAATGAAGAGCAATGTCCCAAGCGGAGGATTGAGGGTGTCCCTGTAAGGTATGTATGTGACTAATGTTCAGCAAGAAATATTAACTTAGGCTACCTTGCAATTTATGATCACAGTGTGGAAAGTTTTCACCTGCTTTGCTTGCCAGTCCAAAATATTCTAACTGGCTGGTTAAGGATCACAAATATTAAGCAAAAAGCAAAGTATGTAAATTGTGCAACATTTCAAGCACGGGCGAGTTGTTTCACTCCTTTCTCAATCCATGGGTATTCACCTGTGTAAAATATACATCTATTCTGGCTCTTCCCTGCTTCTCATTGATGAAGGGCTTCTTCTTTGCTTTATGGGTTTTCAGTCATGCTTCTAGGAGCCTGTTTTGAATTGTCCTAGCAATTCACTTTCACACCACATTCTTTTTGAAGGTCACTTGAGCTCTCCTCCGATTTATGGGGCGCTGCCAAAAAAGTTGACGGTTATCTCTGGCATTAGAAAGCTGCTTTTGCCCTCTACCTGGGTGATTTTTGGTTACCTTCTAATTTACCTTCTTTTTGTGTACTTCTGTCTTAGAAACTGTGAAAGCAAGAGCTCAATTCTTACGGAGCCTGCGAATTCCAAAAAATGCACAAGACTTTTACCCTTGCTTTCACCATTTTAGAGAGTCAATCGTACACTTGCCGATCAAGGTTCAATATATATAACCTAGTCAGTGTCCACAGGACCATGCAGGTATCTCAGGTAGATGATACAATCCAGTTTGGCTAATCTGATTCTCCAGTGGCTTAGAAGAACTGAAATAGCGAACTGTATCCACGATTAGATGATCCTGGTTGAGTAGTTTGATCTTGGATGTTTTAAACTATGTACGAAGAAAACCCCCCCAGATAGTTACCACATGCAACACATTTCTGCCACAAGGAATAGTGCAGTCAGTAAGCCAGTACTGTATTCAGTACAGGATCCTTTCAACTGTGTTCGTTTTGATTGGCTACTTCACTGAACTGTATTGACCCATCTATTGGGCATGTCATGTCTAAATTATATAACTGTGTACTGACAGATGATTGAAAATTTAAATATTTATCTAGAAACAAGAATATTTGAAAGTCCAACAACCATACAGCGCAAACTGTACTGGTGCAACTGTACTGGTGCAACTCCACTTTGAGTTAAGCATGCCTGTGGTAAAATATAGAGAGGAAGAGAGAAGGGTCAGGAGAAAGATTTGATTCCCAGATTTAATTGGGAAATGGAATTTGAAGTGTAAGGGATAAAAGACATTCACAATTCATAACTGCTATAGGAGGTTACTTTGATGAATCAAAGATATGACATTTTGTTGATAATAAAGGTACTCAAATGGTGAACATGCTGTCAAGTTTTTTGTTAGCAAAGAAACATTGTGCGTATTTTTAGCAAATGTTAAGTGAGTAACATGCAAATATAGAAAATCTCAGTGTGTGCAAAAATGTTTGACTGTGTATATCCAGGCTAATCCAGAATTCAGTACTACTTTAGCTTATTAGGACTCAGATCTGTCTGTCCTAAGTGAGTTAATTTCTGTACTAAGCATTTATTTCACAACTTTGTTTAATTGCATTGCCTGTATTATTTGACCTGTTGCCTGAATTTTGGTCTGTCCTGGTTTTCTGACGATTAAGAAAAACAAAGTTCTGCATATTGTATTTGACTGTTGGTAAAATAAAATATCATGGAATCATTCCTTGGCTGGACTTCTGCGTGAAGAATTAGCCTTCATTTCACCTCATACTTCCTGCCTTCCTCCAGGTGAGCCCTACTAGCCGATGGCACACTGATCTGAAGACAGATAAAATCTCACTGACTAGGGAGCCTTCCTGACTGTCCGCAGAGATCCCGCGGCCTGCAGGTGTGTTGTGGCTTTATCTTCTGTGTGCTGTTGTCCTCTCAGCGTTCACCTTGAACCACCCCTAGAAGGATTTAAAGCAGGCTTCAGTTCATTTCAGACTTCGATTATTTTTTAAAATTATTATATGATGCAGAGGTGGAGATTTCAGGTCCAGCGAGTATAAATCCACACCAAGAATTTGTTTCAACCAACCAGCTGACTACTCTGTGACTGTGACTCTTGATACTCAACTGGTTGATTGAAACAAAGTCTTGGTCTGAATTTGTACTCTCTGGACCTGAAAGCTCCACCTCTGGCTATTATTATCATATTAATATAAACAGTAACCATCTGTCAAATTATAGCAAAATAAAATTATTGGGAAAAAGATAAAATAATAACATTTTGCACAGAATATCCAAAATCTAAAACAGGACAGACACCCTCTGAAAGAAAAGTCACAATGGTGACACTTATATTTAGATGCAATAATTAAATCCAGAAGTTAAATGGACCATTACACATTTTAGAGAAAGGATACAGGTCACTGATAACACAATATTCATCTGTGTGGGTAACAAGCAGAGGTAAAATTCCTCTAGAGCAGAAATGAATGTGAGGGCATTTGACAAAATACTTCCCACTAAGTCGGTTGATGAACAGCAGCTGTGTGCACAGGTGGCTCCAGAGCAGTAGGAGAATCATTTGCTGGGTTTTGACAGTGATAAAAATACTAGTTGTCCTATAACAGCAGTGGTGCCATTGCAGAGTAAGTTTCTAGGACACTTTATAAGTCCAGGTATTCAAGCAGGTGGGGTGAGAGGTGAGAGGTGCTGCTGGCTGATAGGGCTATTGCCCGGCCTGTCTACCATGTTGCCTCTTGCTGAAGATGGGTATCGTCAGAGACCACAGGATGTGTCATGTCATCAAGAGGCTAGAAGAACACCAAGCTCAGGTTATGTGACGTTAGTGCAGACAAGGCTCCTCTGCTCGCTTTCATTACTCTACCACACCAGGCCCAGGCAGCATTTCGGGTTCAAGCTGATGTTGCCTTTTTTTTAAGTCTTCAGGTATTAATAGGGATTGTGGAACTCCACTGCATGTGACTGCATAAATATAATTTAGGACGGCAATGGGCAAGATGAAGATGTAGAAAACAGGAACAAAACTAGCACATTGACTGCCAGTAAAGTATTTATTAAATTTGTAGATTATTCTATACTGTATTTTTTTATAGTTTATATTTATATTACCACTGTTTGTACTTTTGCACCAAGGGAGTGGCACTCCAATTTCGTTGTACTTGGTACAATGACAATAAAGGCTATTCTATTCTATTCTATTCTATTCTAAAGAAAAATCCACACAGAAATGTTTGCTTCCCTTCCATTACAATGCCATAACAAGTACACCACCAGTCAGAAGTGTTTTTGCACACTGAGATTTTCTACATTTGCGTGTTGTCACTTAACATTTACTAAAAAATACGCTCATTATTCTTTGCTAACAAACAAATTTACAATATGTTCCACATTTGAAAACCTTTATTAGCAAGAAAATATATCTTTGATTCATCAAATTAACCTCCTTTAGCAGTTATAACAGCAGAGAAAAATTGAGGCATAATTTAAACATGGGACATTACATACTGCTCTGTTTAATGGGAAGAACCAATTGACTAGTGCTATACTGTAGGTAAAAAGCACCAGGTATGACCACAAAAATGACCACAAAAGTCTCAGTCAGTTGAAGCCCACCAAGACGAAGGCGTCTGTCCCACTCTTGCAGTAACATAAATAAGTGATTGTGATGATATACTACTTCCTTTGCACCCATTTTTATTAATTTCAGTTGAAAGATTTTTTTATCGATAATTCATTTAGCCTAATTGATTCACCTACTTGGCGTGTTGACAAGCCAGATGTCACTTGAATCCCGCCTAATAGTAATACACTTTCTATTTAATTATATATTTCTATATACTGTTGTGTTATATAATTCGTAGGTAATTATATAAATTATTCACATGCGTTTTGGATTGTAACATTTGTTTTGCAGCTATGCGCATTTTTGACTTAAGTGCAGGGGAGAATCAATGCCTGAGTGACAAAATGTTTTCACTCATCCAAGTTTTAACTTCATTAAAGCAATTAGCTAAAGTGACAATTGATGAGGTGTCATTAGGTGTTGCTGAAATGTCGTCAGCATAGGAATGAGGATTAACATAATATTTTCTCATTATCTTACCTAATGGAAGTACGTAGAAATATACTGTAGAACCAAGATATAGAACCAATAACTAATCCCTGCGGTACTCCATATTTGACCAGTGACATTGATGATGGAGTGTAGTTTTGGATACTTGTATCATCAAATTCAGGTCTATGTCATATAGAGTAAAATGGTCAACTGTGTCAAGGGTCTAGAACAGGGGTGGGCAATCTTATCCGCAAAGGGCCGGTGTGTGTGCTGGTTTCCGCTGCAACTCACTAATTAGGTCACTAATTAGAGGACTGATTGGCTGAAGAGTCCTCACACCTGGGTTTGA
>JAODJX010000109.1:22741611-22753980 GCA_026776945.1 Isichthys henryi
GAAGAGTCCTCACACCTGGGTTTGAACAGCTGACCTAAAGGTTACCTCAAAAACCAGCACACACACCGGCCCTTTGCGGATAAGATTGCCCACCCCTGGTCTAGAAGCATTACCACAGTCACATTGTTCACATTAGTTGGCATTGTTATGTCATTGTTATGTCATTTCCAACACTAGTTAAGGCAGTTTCAGTTCTGTGTCCCTAACGGAAGCCTGACTGGAATCTTTCCAGTATATTGTGTGTTGTATGATTGAAGCTGAGCATCTTCTCCAGAACTTTGGATACAACTGTTTAATATTGACAGACGTATATTGTCTTTATCAGACCATAACTTAATCCTCTATTTAAACTTCATGTGTAGAAGAAACCAAAGCAGTCCTTAAGACTCATAACCGTGAACATAAGCAGGTCAACAAAAAACGCAACAGGACAGAACAATGCCAAAATCAGATGAATTCACAGTACCTCACAACGAGCTATTCACTGGAGTTGGCATTTAAATGATTGGATACATTCAAGGAGGATTCAATAATCTGATCAGGAAGATTGTAGAGGGCAACTGGCTGGGTCAAAGATTCATCATGGATCGCTGATCTGAAGGTAGAAGTATTAGGGAACGTGACGCAGGAATGCCATGCTCATGTTTATGAATCAAAAGCTGTTCTATTTTTAGGAATTGTTCTCTTTTAAGTGATTAAATTATATAAAAGTAATTGTTACTTGTTCTTTACTTTTCACTTTTTTTCACCAGGTTGCAGATTGTGGTGAGGCCTTTTACAGTCCATGTTTCCATCCCTTTACCAATGGATTGGAGCCTTGGTTGCTGACCCTTTGGAGGAGTCATAAAATGGTGGAAGGAGGAGCTGGGGAAGACAAATAAATCAGCAAAATAAAAATAAATGATCAATCCCTTAATCGTCACGGAATAAAAACGAGAATTACGGAAAGAGGACGTACAGGCAGACAGGCAGCGGAAGTGAGAACATTACCAGGCGGGACTCTGCAGTCATGGGGGATTTCAGCAACAGCACCGTGGCCTTTTACCCCAAGAGCCAGAGGGGGAGTGGGCTTGTCAGCGGGGCATCGGAGGACAATCATACAGGCGGCTTTGGGGCCACGCTGGACGAGCTAAAGGCACTTATGGAGCTGAGGGGGGCTGAAGCACTGCAGAAGATCCAAGACAGTTATGGTGACACGGAGGGACTCTGCCACCAGCTGAAGACCTCCCCCACTGAGGGTGAGAGCATCTTCCACTAGCTTTATTACAAACTATACAGAATCAATTCTTTTGATTTTTAAAGACCATCTTCTGTTTTTTGTGTGCCTGTATGTTTATTTAAATTTTAACTTTTTGACAGTAACATTTATTTCTGTCATATTTTGTTTTCTTGTTTGTGTAAGTACTAATGTTAATTTCCATTTTTAATAGTTAGCCTACTGAATATATAATCCATCCATCCATCCATCCATCCATCCATTATCTGCTGCTTGTTCAGGGTTGGGTTGTGGGGGCAGCAGTCTAAGGTGGGATGCCCAGACCTCCCTCTTCCCAGTCCCCACCTCCAACTCCACCGGGGGAATACCAAGGCGTTCCCAGGCCAGCTCAGAGATATGATCTCTCCAGAGTGTCCTGGGTCTGCCCCGGGGTTTCCTCTGGTCGGAGATGCCCAAAAAAATACGAGTTACTAAAATTTGAATCCATCTGAATCTACACTGTCTTCTATCATTTCTACTTGACTTTCAGTTAAAGAGGTTTGACATTTGACACTTCAGCATTTTTTCATTTCTAGTCTTTCCACTGTCACTCTCCTTTCTTATGTATTCCATGTCCCTCCATCTGTGAAGGTTTTGTGCACATTATTAGTGGATAATAATAATAATAATAATAATAATAACAACCATTATTATTATTATTAGTAGTAGTATTATTGTATTCTTGTTTTATTATTGTTATTATTATTATGATTATTACTACGGGTTACTGTTACAATATAAAATTATAATGCATATTATAATTACATTTTTTGAGTTATTACATCATGCAGTGTTATTAGGTAATGCACTGTTGCAATGCTGAATCACTGTTTCTTGTGCTTTCTAGAAATTTAAGCTGAGTGTCCACCAGCCATCCAGTATGAGTCCAGGTGCACAACTATCAGTGAGGTCGAATTGCACTATGTGGCTCTGAACTTGTTACAGTGCCGTTTAATCACAGCATAATTAGACTGTTTAGTGTAGCAGCCCTGCTCGTAAGGATTGATCAAGGGACCTCCCTGGCTCCCTGAGCCGTCATGTCAAATCCAGACTGTCTGGGCTTGATCGTATTCCTTTACCAGCCAAAGGCTCCAGCAGCTTCCACATAGCACTGCACAGCCCCTGCCTCTTAAAAGAAGTCTGTTTAACTGCCAGTTTAATGCAGATTTCCTAATATAGACATTTTTGTCTAATTTCCTTAGTTCTTTGGTACCCTTACATATGCTGCTTGTGTTAGAGTTGCATAAATGCCTATATATATTGCATGCATGACTGAAAATGATAAATTTTTCAGCTTTGTTTATAAATTCTCACTACACTGCTGCAGTACGCTACCTTCCTGTCTGGTTGCATATCTATGCATGATCACATCCTTTTCCATGCAGACTGATTAATTCCACCCTCACTTATGTCACTCATTTTCCTTCTGCTCACTGTCACATGCTCATACAGGCATTTTCACCCAGAAGTGAAGCACTGGTCGTTGTTTATGATTCTATAGCACAGCACTCTACCTGCACTCTTTCTAATGTTCGAAGGACCTGCTATTCACAGATGATTTTACAGTGACGTAATAGTCTGTGCCCACTATATTTACCCTGTTCTTTCTGTGGAAGCAATGTCAATAAGTGCACTTTGCCACGGAAAGCACCTTGTACGTCTGGTTTCTTGGTCTATGCTGAACTATGTAATGAATTTATTGCCATGCACAGGGGCTTGGAAGCGATTATTTCTGTATTAGGTTTCGCATTAGGGGTTCACATTGAATTTATCTCTCATTCATCAATCACCTCTCCTGCAGCGCGCCCCTACCAGCCTTCCTTCTTTTCTCCTCTATGTCAACTTCCCACTCTTCATCCATGCTTTCATGTTATGTTGCTAGGTTACAAAAGCATCAGTGTTCTTGTGGGTGTAAGGCAGGGAGACGGGCACCATGCACTACTCGCTGACTCTCTCAGTTCAAACTGGAGTCCCACAAATAAAACACTTCCGCTTTTCTCCTAATATGCCTATTGCTGCATTTAGTGTTTTGCTTTTGACTAAATGTACAGAATTAATTTTAATCACAGCATCTGATTTTCTCATTTTATGCTTTATAAATTTAACATCATTAGACACAGACACTGCCTCGTGCCCATTGCTTCCGGGATAGGCTCCGGACCCCCCGCGACCCAGTAGGATAAGCGGTTTGGAAAATGGATGGATGGATGGATAGACACAGACAATGTGTTTAGAGTCTGGACTAATTCAAAAAGATAGAATTCACTGTTCTCATTTGTTACTCTGCGCAGGACAATTTCGAGGAAAAAGTACAGGAGTGTTAATGTGTATAACAGCTTTGCAACTGGACACCAGTGTTCCTCACAGCACTAAACTACTGTAAAATACTGTGCTGTGGTGAAGCAACCCTCATAGAAACGGAGTCATGGTTGAAAACCATAATGCTGCATTTCTAGCAAAGGAATTATTATTATTATTATTGTTGTTGCTGTTAACTGTAGCAGCAGTCCTGATTTCCTTATATACCATAATTTCCGCAAGAAGCACTTTGTCAATCCAAGGAGGGGGGTGGGGGGGGGGTAGAGACAGCTTGCTGCATTGTCAAGGACACACCAAGGAGAGAGGGAGACAGTTGGATTTTTTCTACCTTGTGCAGCAAATGCTCTGTAAACTATATAAATCTTCTGCATTATTATTTTGCTCTCGGCTGTCCATCATCATAAGGTGGGGATCCCTGTAATTGGGACTCTCACAAAACTGCTCCCATCAACTGTGTTGTTCCTGAAGAGTTTACTGTTGCTCCTAAATGCTTCCACTTTGCAATAATACCACTTACAGTTGACTGTGGATTATCTAACAGGGACTGTCATGAACTGACTTATTGCAAGAGTGGCATCCGATGACAGTACCGCACTTGAATTCATTCTTCAGAATGACCCAGTCTTTCGCAAGTGCCTGTAACCCTTTCTGCATGGCTAGGTGCTTTATTTTATACACCTGTGGCAATGGGTCTGACTTAATCAGCTGAATTCAATGATTAAGAGGTGTGCCCTAATACTTTTGTCCATATCGTGTATATACAAGTATAGTGTTAAAAAAAAAGATTATGCATTTGTATGATAAAAATTATTCCTTTTGATTTAAACAACATTTAGTAAGGAGTGGCAAGATTTTATATTTGTCGAGTTCCAAAGAAGGATAAAAAAAGTGCAACAGAATTGAAATAGGAGAGAGAATAGAGAGAGAAGGACAATGGCAAAAATGAGAGACAGTGAGTGACAGAGAAAGTGAGAAAGTCGTGTGGAGGGGAGGACAGAAAGATACCTCCGGGGCCAGTGTGTAAGTTTTGCTGGTAATGGGTGTGAGGCTGTTTCTGTGTGCACAGTTGGGCCACATGAATCTGCCAAAGCTTTCAAACCATGGAGGGCCAGACACATGCTGACACAACCATCTGCACTGTTCCTGCTTGCCTGTTCCTCACCAACAAACCAGCTCAGCTTTAGCTTCACTGCTAAATATTTGTCAATCACATCATCCAGTTGTCATTTTTCACTAGGCGAGATGACAAGCTGGTGAACTGACCCAGGTACTACGCTGTTCACAGGATGAACTATTCTTAGCTGTAAGCTGCTGCTGGGGCTCACTAGCCTTTAAAAGAGTTCTGTGCCTGCAGGTCTGTCGGACAGCCCTGCGGACCTGGAGAAGCGAGGGCAGGTGTTTGGACAGAACTTTATTCCACCAAAGAAGCCCAAGACCTTCTTGCAGCTGGTGTGGGAGGCTCTGCAGGATGTCACACTTATCATCCTGGAGATGGCTGCCATAATCTCCCTTGGACTATCTTTTTACCAGCCACCAGGAGAAGAGAGTGAAGGTGAGCTTGACTGGCTGGTGGGTTTACAGTTATGTCCCATACAAAGGTACGGCCATCCACAACCCCAAAGCTGATTTCCAGAATGAACAGCCTATTACACATAATGTCCCTCCCACTTATCAATAACAGCCCTGTGGTTTAGGACTCACCGGTTTGAATCGCGTGGCAGGCAGAGGCTCATAACCTCGATTGCTCCAGGGCTGCTGGACACTGGCTGACCCTGGGCTCTGACCTCAGAACTTGCTTCCACCTGCGTCTCTCAAGGAGCTCAAGAGGGGATATACAAGAAAACAATATCCCCACAAGGAAAAGTTTCAGTTTCAGCATTCTATAACAAACACCAATAAAACACTGATTCTCACTATAAAGATCAGACTGTCCCTCATCACTGACTTTTATATTTAAAAACCACCACTTATTCCATATTAGGGGGGATACGTTGAATATTACTTCAGACCCAAGTACAGAATGGCATCAAAATGTATTTATTACACAACAGAGACAAGCGCCCTCAGATATTACCCCTGCCCCCAAGAATTTGTTAAAACTGCCTGATTACACTGCCTCTCTTTTCTTCCCTCCCCAGTATGTGGGAAAGGGTCTGGGGGTGCAGAGGATGAGGGTGAGGCAGAGGCAGGTTGGATTGAAGGAGCAGCCATCCTGTTGTCTGTCATTTGCGTGGTGCTGGTGACAGCCTTCAATGACTGGAGCAAAGAGAAGCAATTCCGTGGCTTGCAGAGTCGTATCGAACAGGAGCAGCGTTTCTCTGTGGTCCGCAACGGCAACGTCATCCAGATCCCCGTGGCTGAGATGGTGGTGGGAGACATAGCGCAAGTCAAATATGGTTGGTCTTGTTCTTTTCTTCCCTTGATATGCTAAAGGATGCAGGCCTTCATTGCTGGTCTAGGTAGGTCTGCTGTGGATTGTCATAGCTCATTAATGAGAATGAGCTACTTCTATTCAGTTATGGGAAAAATTTGCTCATTAATGTACTTCGATGCTGAAGACTGCCACACCCTATATGGAAAAAAATATATATAAACATATATTTGACACATATGTCTGCAATATTTCACAATATTTAAATATAAAAAATTGGCCACATTACATATAGGATGCATATTTACATATATGGTGCAAATTTCCAAATACATGCAATATATGCACCATATATGTAAATAAAGATGATGTCTTCCAATAAGGGAATTTAAATATATGTTTCTGATTGTTCTTTGAGTCTGAGCTCTGTATGTAGATTGTAACCTGGGGGGGGGGCTTCATAGCAATGAAAAGACACACAGTCCGGTATTGTTCCTTTGGGGAGGGTGGGGTTTTTCAATAATTAAGCTAGGGCATCCTGGCTTACTACTGTACAGTGCAAGCCCTTTCTGTAAACTCACTGGTTGCTGTTCTATTGCCATGGACACATATGCTATTCAGTAAACCATTCATTGGGCGGCATGGTGGTGCAGTGGTTAGCACTACTGCCTCACGCCTCTGGGACCCAGGTTCGAGTCTCCGCTTGGGTTACACGTGTGTGGAGTTTGCATGCTCTCTCCATGTTGTCGTGGGGTTTCCTCCCACAGTCTAAAGACATGCTGAGGCTAATTGTAGATACTAATTTACCTGTGTGAATGTGCCCTGTGATGGGATGTCCTGGGTGGTTCCCTTCTTCGTGCCCATCGCTACCCTGTGACCCTGAAGGATAATTGGTTTGGAAAATGAATTATTGATTATACTATTGGCCATCTTTAGTTTTTCTTCATTCAATTCATTGGCATTTCAAATGGCTTATGTCATTATGTAAGTGTCAAAACAAAGTAGAACAAAGAATGTGGCCACATGTCACATAGCATGTTTCTCCATAACTGCCCTTACTTAGGCACAAAGTGTTTGGCATTGACACAATTCTCACCTCCTACCATCCAATCCAGGTGACCTTTTACCAGCTGATGGGATTTTGATCCAAGGGAATGACTTGAAGATTGATGAGAGCTCTCTCACCGGGGAGTCTGACCACGTCCGCAAGTCTGCTGACAAAGACCCCTTGCTGCTGTCTGGTAAGTAGCTTGGCCAGTTACTGTAGATCCCCCACACCGGTGTATGTATGCATATTTATGCAGTGGTGGATAACTCAGGTCCAGAAAGTAAAAATCCAGTCCAAGATTTTGCTTCAACCAGCCACAGTCACAGAGTACTCAACTGGTTGGTTGAAACAAAACTGTCATCTGGATTTTTACTTTCTGGACCTGAACTATCCACCTGCTGTACCTCTGTATGTATGCATGCGTGTGTTTGGGTTCACGTTTTGTCTTTTGAAAACCAATGGCATACAACTAGCCATAGGATTTGTATTTTAGGTGCTTTAAGTACCATGTCATGATTCACCATGAAACAAGAAAACTGCGATGATAAAGCTCATTGCCTTCATCAAGGGACAGACCCCTCCCCCAGCTTGGGAGCCAGATGCCAATAATCACATTGCTGCCTGTTTCCTATGTGCCTGGACATCGGATACATTACGCCCTCCCCCCTCCCACAGGATGGTCCCTCCTTGCTGCTATTAAGACTGATGGCTATGTATAGTTAATTCAGCTGTTTCCACAGGCCCAGAGTGGCTGCCCTCTATCACCAGCCTTCAGCTGCAATGCAGTACGGTGCAGGTAAACTGTAGCTTTTGGTTAACTGGCGAAGTACAGGCGGAGATAAACAAACGGACGTTTGAGGTCTGACTCTTCTGTAAGTGCATATTAGTGGTCTGGGCATTGCTCATGGCAAAGAGGAGGCTAAACTAATACGGCCTTAAAGGGGATTTCCAGGATCAGGGTAGCTGGATTGTTGGCTGGAAGGACAAGCTGGAGAATGAGTGCAGTTGATACACCTGAGGTCTCACTAATCAGCTATTTTACCATGCAAAGGTGACACTTTGGATTACCTGTACCCCTGTCTTATGTGCTTTATCTTGCTGATGTAGTATGACATAATACCATATGTTTTTTGGAGTCACGTTTTTCCAAACGCTCCGATATTTACATTCATTTAGCAGACATTTTTATCTAAAGCAACTAATAATTTGCTATGCAATTGAGTTTGAAGGCCTTACTTAAAGGCTTCCTGCTTAAACCACCCATGGGATTGGATCTAGTGACCTCTTGATCATAGAGGATACCATTTTAACCTGATGAGCCACACACTACCCCAAAAGCATAAAAGAATCGCAAATTGTCTACTTTCACAATTCATAACACATTCATGACTCATCTTAATAAAGTCATGGATTTGGCAGGATTAGAGATCACTTAGACCATTAATGAAAATATACAACAAATTAATGAGAGTTTTCATTGTATTTTCCGGGTGAGGAGTACATATCATTTTGGGACTTCTCTTCTGCAGATGCTTTCCCCTTAATAAGATAACTAAAAAGTCATTGATTGATCTTTTTCAAACATTGCAGGTGTATTGTTTGGGTAACGAACTGGAACTGATCAAAGCTTCTGTGTCTGTGATGGGAAGATCGCAGCTCGAGCCCTGGCTTGAGCCCTCGGTAGAAAAACCCTTGAGCAAGGCCCTTAAACCACAGCTCCAGGGGTGCTGCACGCATAGCTAACATTACGCTATGACCCCCAAGCTTGCTCTCACCTTTATATGTGTCTTATGGAGAGCAAGACAGGATAGGTGAAGAGCAGCATTCATACTTCTGCAAATGGCAAAAAATCATTTTATTTCAGATAGATTGCCCCAAAGTTGTAGCAGTGAAACTCAATGATAGCAATAAAAAGGGCATTTGAACCTGTGAAAAAAATTTTTATTGGGTCTTTCTCCAACTTTACAAATGCATAGATAAACACAAGTGGACCTGAACAAAATTTGAGACAAATTCTGTCAAAACTGAAGCAACGCTGCTTAGTGGCAGTGAATGTAAGGATAAAAGCAGACGACATTTGATCTTATGAATGTGACAAGTCAAACAATGTTTCATCGATCTTATTAGTGCTTCATAAAAACATTATATCAGAGATTAATTTAGATGTGCGTCCTGCGTCCAGGATGCATTATTTCTCTATAGGACACAAAGGTTTTAATACTGTTCCTATTCCGTAGGAAGCAATAGAAATTTGTTGTCTAAAACCTATCGCTCTATTTCGCGGTGCTTATTTCATATCGATACTGGTTGTCCTCGGCAATGTAACAAGTTATTTGATTGGCTAATAAAACACAGGTGCCCATATCTCGACAAATGGTATTCGCTGTAGTGTCATTTACTTTGGCGCGCTTCATTTTAATTACCCGTATGCTGAACGACCAGCATGCCGCTGAAGAAAGTTCACAAACCTGATCCTACGCAACAGAAACTTTCTTTCTATAATCCACCGGCCAGTCCATCGCAAACTTTGTAGGCACATTGTATGGACCTGATCAAATTTTGAAGGGTCTCCTCCTGATTATACATGAGTGAAACACATCCCCAGGGAGACATCCAGGAAGCATCCCAAATAGATGCCTGAAGAAACTCAATTGGTTCCTTTCAATGAAGAGGAGAAGTGGCTCTACTTTGAGTTCCTCCTGAATGTCTGAGCTCCTCACCCTATCTCTAAGGCTGAGCCCCGACACGATGTGAAGAAAACTCATTTCTGCCACTTGTATTTGCAGTCTCATTCTTCCAGTCATTACCCAAAGCTCATGACCATAGTTGAGGGTAATAACGTCAATAAACTGGTAAAGTGATAGCTTTTTCTTCCAGCTCAACTCTCTTGTTACCACGACAGAATGACACAGTCTCCGCATAACTGCTCACATTGCACTGATCCACCTGTCGATCTCCTGCTTCCTTCTTCCCTCAATCGTGGCCAAAACCTCAAGATACTTTTACTCCTCTGCTTGGAGGAATAACTCATCTCCAACCTGGATGACGCAATTTACCTTTTGCCTGTGGAGAACCATAATGTTGGACTTGCAGGTGCTGATCCTCATCCCAGCTGCTTCACATTCAACTGAACACCAACCCTATTGTATGCTGCAGGTCACAGACTGACATGACCAACAGGACCACATCATGTAGCAAAAGCAAAAATGGGATCCTGAGGTAGCTGAGCCAAACCCTCCACTTCTGGTATAGGTTATGAACAGAATAGGTGACAATGGACAGCCCAGAGTCCTGCTCCCACTGGGAAAAAAATCTCACTCTGGTTAGAAAGGGGCTCAATGGCCTGTACCAATGGACCCTGTACCCTAAACTCCTGAAGCACCCCCCACAGGACCCCCTGGGGGACATGACCATATGCCTTTCCCAGATCCACAAAACACATGGAAAATGTTTGGGTAAACTGCCATGAACCCCCTACCCTCCTTGCGGGGCTGAAGAGCTGGTCCAGCATTCCGCAACCAGGAGGGAACCCACATTGTTTCTTCTGGATCCAAGGTTCGACCAGTAGATGGAGCCTCCTTTCCATTACCCTACCAAAGACCTTTTCAGGGAGGCTGGGTTGTGTGATCCCCTGAATTTGGAACACATCCCCCAGTCCCCTTTCTTAAATATTGGGATCACTCCCCCAGTTGAAGAGGCATGTCAGATAAGACAGCTTAACAATACCAGGAGTTTTCTGGAACTCAGGGCGAATCAACTGTACTCACGGAGTTTTATCCCTGATGAGATTTTTGACTACTTCAGTGACCTCAGCTCTAGTGATAGTGAATTTCTCCTCTGAGCCTTCCAGCTGTACTTCCTCCAAGGAATGCACATCAGTCAGATTGTGGAGGTTCGCAAAGTATTCCTTCCATGGCCTGGCTATATTCCCTTTTGAGGTCAACAGTGCTTCACCCCTGCTGGAAGCAGTATGGGTAAATTCATGCATCTCCCTTCTGAGTCACCTGGCGGTTTGCCAGAGTCTATTTCAGGCTGCCCAAAAGTTATTCTCCATGACCTCACCAAATTCTTCCCACACTCAATTTTTTGCTCGAGCAGCTTCCAAAGTGACATACCATTTAGCTTGCTGGTACCTGTCAGCTGCTTCAGGAGTCCCACAAGCTAACCAAGCTCGGAAGGCCTCCTTCCTCAGCCTGATGCGTCTCTTTACCATTGGTGTCCAACACCAGGTTCAGAGGTAGCCACTGCAACAGACACCAGCAATCTTATGGTGACAGCCTCGCAAAGCCACCTCAGCAACTGAAGTTTGTTACACTTGCCATTCAGGCTAAATGTATCCAGACTCTGGATGTAAGAGAAGTTCTGCCAGAGGTACGAATTGAAGATCTCCTGGGCTCCCAGCACACCCAGCACACCTTCACCATGCATTTGGGTCTACCAGATCTATCTACCATTTCTCCCTGTCATCTGAGCACACCACCGGTTGACAGCCCAGCTCCTTTCATCACCCAAATGACCAAGAAATGCGGTCACAGATTCAACGATATGATTACAAAAAACGTTCACCAAGCTGCGGCCTAAGGTGCTCTGCTGCCAGGTTCACTTATGAATACCCCTGGGATCAAACATGGCGTTTGTTATGAACAAATTATAATTAGCACAGAAGTCCAATAACAGAGCACCAGTTTTGTTCTGATCTGGCAGACCATTGCTCCCAATCACACCCTACCAGGTCATTACCTACATGAGCAGAACAATGGAGTCCACAAAAGGGTCTCTTTCCAGTACCCCATCCTAGTCCCCAAGAAGGTCAGATACTCTGAACTGGTGTTTGGGGCATAGGTACAGACAGCGGTCAGAGCCCATTCTTTGACTCGAAATCAAAGAGAATACATTGATGATGGTCCAACAGCATCTAGTTTCACTTAAACCCCTAGCTGTTCCGCATATATGTACTACAACATCTTCATAACCTGTTTTATCTAATTTTTTAAAATTTTTTGCTAATACGTTTTTAAATTAAAGTTTATGTACCTCTTTATTTACAATGCTCAACTTTTCAGGCCAAAAATACATATTTTATAATATCTAAATACAACCATCAAATCAGACTGATACATCATGAAACCACCAATCACTGAAGCAGACCATTCTTATTTTCCATTTCAGAAAGATAATCTTTCCAATGTTAAAATGTAAATAAAGATGTCAAACAAAATAACTCCAATCAAACCGGAGTGTACAGTACACAAGGCACCATAAATATACACTCACCGGCCACTTTATTAGGCACACCTACCCAACTGCTCGTTGACGCAAATTACTGATCAGCCAATCACATGGTGGCAACTCAATGCATTTAGGCATGTTGACATG
>JAODJX010000109.1:22771377-22790067 GCA_026776945.1 Isichthys henryi
GATGGGCTGGCCCCCCATCCAGGGTTGTTCCCTGCCTCGTGCCCATTGCTTCCGGGATAGGCTCCGGACCCCCCCGCAACCCAGTAAGGATGAGCGGTTTGGAAAATGGATGGATGGATGGATATATACACATATATATATATATATATATATAGTAAATAAATGAATAAAGTAGTTATTTTGTTATAAAACCAATTAATTTGCAGTATTTATACTTAATTAAACAATTGTCCCTGACTTTCTGTGAGCACACTGTACAATATCGCAGACTGTTCCCCTCCCTCCTGTGTTTAACGCCTCTAAATCCATGGTCATAGGTGATTGCTACCGTGCCCACCAGCCACCTGAAATGCCTGAAAGAAGCTGGTCATGGTCCAGCAGCAGATGAGGTACTCGATGAGGAGCTAGCAGAGGATGAGGAGGAAATTGACCTGGCAGAACTGGAACTGCGGCGTGGGCAAATTCTCTGGTTCCGGGGCCTGAACCGTATCCAGACTCAGGTATGCGCCACACTGCCCCTATTCGAGTACAGAACTCCGAGAAGCAAAAATGAAAGGGTCATAACAAGCCTCCCAATTTTCAGGTTTACCATTCTGACCTGGGTTTTTTCTCCATCTTTAATGTAAAATTATCCAAGTCTCTTCTTATCAAAGTCTGTGTCTAATTGCCTCCTGTTTCTTTTTCCAGTCCCTCTGTTTGAAAAGTATTCAGAACAATAATAACAATTTTATTTGTGTAGATTACTCCGGTTTAATTACTCGATAAATCAGCAACAATTTATAAACAGAAAGATTTTTTTTTATCATAGTGTCCTTAAAAGAGCAGCAGATGTTCTTCACTGGCAGATTCACAGTTTGTTGATTTTTGTATCTGCAGTATTAAAATCATTATTTCACAATGCAGTGCCATTCACAGCCTATCAAAAATGCCTGGTTTCAAAAGTATTTAAGTAAAGAGTACTGTACTGTACATTCAAATCTACTGACTTTACAAAATCCAAATTCACTCAAGAAAGGTTTGACTAGAAACGGGGCAGTCAGAGACAATGGATATCCTGATTTTGCCGAGTGTCACTGGGTCAACAGTCGAGACGCTTGGCTTTCACTTCTTTGACCAACCACAATCTTCATTGCATAACATCACCACTTTGGTCCGTTTTTTTCTTATTTTTAAACTCAAGGCTTCCACCCATCAAATCAAGGGAAGTGTGTGGCTCAGCGGGCTAATTTTCTATGTTCTTGATATTTTCTAAAGGTCCAAAGTGCTATGGACCATTATATCATTATTGTTATCATTATTATGGTCATTATCATCATAAGCATCATGAAATTAAGGCATGTTACATTGCTCTATACTGCCTTTGTAGGTAAGCATGTTCCTATGTTTTGCATCTATGACATGTCCCTTAACATGTCATACACAACAAAATTGGTACTTTCCAAATCTATGCACCTTGCCTCTATACAGAAGGTTTTAGTTAATGTGGTGATGTCATACAATGAAGGTTGCAATGGGATGGAAGTGAAACGCAAGCTAACTGACGAGGCACGTCATCGTCAAACTGTCAGTCATCACTTCAAGTTTGTCTCGCTCTCCTTTCCATACATAAAAAATCATATAAAATGTGTACGGAATTATTAGGTAGAATTATCAGTCAGGGACACCCAGATGCGGAGATGAAGGGCTTATTAGTAGAACTGGAAAATCGGCACAAAGACTGATGTGCAAGAGTCTTGGTCTTGATAGCTGAGGTGGAGAGATCAATAACTGGGGAGATCAGCCCTGCAAGAACATGGTACAAGGGGATTAAACACACAGCTAATGTCACTAGGCAGCAAGGCAGAGTTAGACTAAGAATAACAAGGCATCAGAGAATCAAGAGAACACGGAGGACACAGAGAAACTGCTCAGTACACGTCATCTGCAGTACATCGCATAGGAGAAGCATGTGCTGTAAAACGCCTGTGCAGGTCTGAGAAAGCATTCCGGGCCACCTCTGTCCACTTCAAACAGATCTTAGTCAACTTGAGCGATGTGAGGGGGCAGATACTGAGCTGTACCCATGGATAAAATGCCTGTGAAAATTTTTCAAAGCCCAGAAAGTACTGAAGATCCCTCCAGGAATGAGAATGCAGCCTCTCAGTCACCTCCAACCACCAAGTACAACGGCAAAGTTCTCGGGATCCATCCGGACAGAACTCTTACGAACCTCACAAACGTGCTGAACAGGGTCCTGCTTGTTATGTGAAAAAAACAGAATGTTGTCAAAGTACTGTAGATTAAATCGAACTGATTCAACACGTCTCAGAGGACAGTGTTAATTAGACCATGGAATTCAGCTGGTGCATTACATAAACCAAAGGACATCACCAGATACTCATAGTGGCCAGTGGGTGTGTTGAAGGACGTCTTCCATTTATTCCCCCTCACTGATTCTGAGCAAGTGGTAGGTACTTAGTACGTCTAATTTGGTAAAAGTCCTTGCTCATTGAAGGAGGTCAAAATCTGATGACAACAGAGGTAGCGGATACCTGGTCTTCATGGTGATCTCATTGAGGCCCCTATAATCCATGGAGAGACCCATCCTTCTCCACAAAAAATAAAGCTGCGAGGAAGGGCGAATAATACCTGCCATCACTGCCCCCTGATGTTTTCCTCCATGGCATTTCATTCAGGTGCTGAAAGGGAATAGAAGCTAGGGGGGCTCATGCCCAGAAGCAAATCAATTGCACATCAGAGGGATGGTGTGGTGGAAGAGATGAGGCACAGGACTTACTGAACGCTTGCTTCAGCTGATACTCAACGGGTATGGCCAACAAGGATATGTAATCCTTGACGAGATCTTCTGGTGGCCGGGCAGTGGATAGATACTGCGTGAGACAAGTGGAGATCAACCCATTTGATGCCTTTCATCCAATCATTGTGAGAGTTGCGTTGCCCCAATTCAATGCGTGCTTGGAGTGACTATGTGACGTAAAAAGAAGTCTCCTCAACATGATTGCCGCCGAGACAGAGGCTCACTGGCGTGGTACCGTGGCTCTCTGTGACCATCCTCTGACTATTAAGACCATTTGCCACCAGGGGAGGCTAGACCCCTGTTGTGGAAATTCCCCACTGGCAGACAAGCATGGAGTTGATGAACTTCTCATCCAATTCATCTCATTGGGGCTTCCCTGGGACCCCCCCCCGATGACTCCCGCCTAGCAGATGGTCCAGCAAGGATGACTGGAATGGAAATCATAAATGAGGCCAGTATCCAGGATATACCTTTGCCGGGAGCCAGGATCGCTTCTCCGGGCATGACAGTACAATTTTAAGTATCGTTTAATACCGTCATCCTTCATTGACACTGCCTAAAATATTAATCTTCTTTTGGTTGTCAGTCACCAAAAATGTAAGTAAGTAAGTAAGTAAGTAAGTAAGTAAGTGTGTGTATTAACACTGGAGCGTATTACTCATATTTTAAATTACATGCAGCAAAACTGAAGTATAACACAATGAACACTTCTGTTACACACTTTCCATTACCGTCTGCAATCTCATAGGGAATCGGGTAGCCCAAGCATCAGACGAACTTTGTAGTTCGCATCAAGGAAAAGAAAATGATACACATGAATTTAATTTTTGAAGTGTATGTTTTCATTTCTTTTGTTTTTTTATATTTCTTTTCTGTTTCTGTTTTTTAAACAAAATTTCATTTTGTTATTTGTGTCAAATAATGGAACATTCTGTTTTTCTGTAAGCTTTTCCCTTTTAATTTACAAAAAAAAAAAAACTATAATTGGTGAATCAGTTTAAGAAATACAGGTACCGCTTTTCTTGAGGGAGCACAAGTAATTTAATTCACTTAGTACTCAAATACATATTATGAACAAACATAGTAACTGCATGAAATACATGAACTGTTATGACTGATTAGTGATGCGTACATTAGATCAGTTTGTAATTGAGAGTTAAGTACTAATTTACTACTACAGGTACATTATTTCTGCACCCTCAGGTAAAGTGTTACTGAAATGTAAAAAAGTACATACAGTTTTCTTTGCAGTATTGGCTCTGGAAAGGTCTGAAATGAGAAAGTTGACTCCCTTTGTGTTGTCGACAGATATTTAAGATGGCAGCTGATGAAATCCTCCTCTGTCCCAAAGCAATCTCAGTATTTCTTTTTATGAAATCTGGAGAAGCTCTTAAGCCACAAAATCTCCCCGAGTCCACTGTCTGTCTGAAAAGTGATTAATAAAAGTTACTGTGTCTCTTCAGACAATCCTTGGGAACTGTTGGTTTGACTTGACTGTGTTGAACAAGCGGTTACTCAGGGAGTCCTGAATGAGGCACATTACCTGCACTGAGGGGGGAAAATCAGTGACAGTGTTACAGCCATGTGGCGTGATTCCCGGAGGGTGGTCCAGCTCCCCGGATCTTCTAGGAAGGCCAAGGGGATGCCCATATAACAGCAGGCTGGAACAGATAGATAGGCATTTCCAGAGGGTGTGGTGGGTGCGGCAACGCACTGTAACAGTGCACACTCCCCAACCTGACCTGACCTCACTAATTCTTGGGGTTCAGCAGCACAGCATTGATTAATAATATAATAATCATACAATCAAACGAGAAAAAAGTTTATATTTTTTTAATATACAGTAGTAGGCATTTTTATCCAAATTGATATAAAATTTAGAGGAAAAGAATACAAAGTATCTAAAAGTTTACATACTAATAATCACTTATTTGCTAAATGATTTGCATTGGAAACTACCTTATGACTAATATTCTTTATCTATTTTATGCTTCCTAACTATTTATTTGTTTATTTGGCCCTACATCGCTTTAGATGCTTCACTGTCTAGTTGTTTTATACAATAACAATAAAGATATTTGATAAGCAGTTGAATGTTGAGGGTCTGTGATTAAAGCTATTATGTGTTAATGAAGAATGGTGGCTAAGTGGTTAGCACTAAGTGGTTAGCACTATTGCCTCACACCTCTGGGTGCATGTTCTACCCATGTCGTTGTGCTAATTTTCAAGAATTTTTTCAGATTAATACTGAAATTTTGTTTGTGTTTCTATTCAGTAAACCTGTTTTATCAATTATTGATTATACTGGCTGCAAAAGGCTCTGATGCAGGGGGGGGAACTGGGTCAGTTGTCTCTGGGCCCAAGGTCAAGGGAGTCCCTCAAACCTTTAAACAATCTGCTGGAATAAAAAAAATCCACAAAAACATATTTTGAAAACTTTATGTAATATTTGTGATTTTGTTAGGTTTTATCTTTATCTTTACACTTTTTCAGTGTTGGTTAAACAAACTTGCAGTCTTTACAAAAGCAAGGCCTTACAATGCAGTAGAAGCAGCAGAAATGTATCTAGTTTTCGAGCAGATTTTTTATATATGGCTGATTAGGTCAAATGATTTCCAGCAGATCCAAAAACATATAGTAAATGTAGCCGTCTGACGTCAGCACAATGAATTCACACATTTGTATATTATTTGTATGTATGATTTATGCGTTTTTCTTGTATGATTTATTTATTAAAAATAAAGTGTAAACCTGCACTCAGGACAGTTCTTTTCAATTAATATTAGTAGGTGCAGCTACCAACCAAAATTGCTTAAATAACTTTTTGTGTATCGGCTTTTATAATAATTAAAAGAAAGTATCGGTCTGACACTTTTTTTGTTTCTTTCTTATAAAAAGAAAGATAATCTTCTGAATAGTTGTTTGAGTGTGCACCTGGTAGTTTTTAAATATGATTTATTTTCGGTTTGCAGTGAATTCAATTTTAGCCTGTTCAAGGGCAGTTCTACAGGAATTTTAAGTAAAAATGGAGCGTTCGGGTGAAAAAATGAAGACTTGAATTATACTGTGATAATTACCAATTTCGTTTGATACAGAAAAAAAAATCGTGATAAAATATTTCATCATACGGCGCAGCCCTAGGCTGATACTCCTGTGCTAAATTTAATATTGCCTTGTGAATAGAACATGACACTAAGTCACAAAAGTAATTCACAAAACTGAAAGGTGGAGTTCCCAATGCTATTAATTGATTAGGAAATATCAATAACCAGCCACAATGGCAATGGGAATTTACATTTCTCTCTTCTGATATTCAGTGTGCTGCCGCTAGGAGTTCTATCGCCTGATATCCCAAAAACTTCCTCTTTTCTTTGTTCTCCCACATACATGTTTTTAAATTTTGATATCCTGCACCCCTACCTCCCCAAGACTGTGATTACGGCTATTGGAAGAGACCTCTCTGTAATGTCCTCCTCTCTCTCTCCCACAGATGGAGGTAGTGAGTACCTTCAAGAGAAGCGGTTCGTTTCAGGGCGCAGCGCGCCGCCGCTCCTCGATTCTCAGCCAGCTCCATGACGTAACCAATATTTCTACCCCCACTCATGTAGTTCTCTCCACAACCAACGCTAGCGGGGCACCTGGGAGTGAGTTTCTGTTTACCGCTACACAACAGCACACTAAAATGGAGACGGGAACAAAATTTTATTTTGTGCTTCTGTGTTGACGGTGTTGTTTTTATTTTCATATATATCTCTGCATTGTTGGTTTACCTCCATTTTCTGATTGTCAGTTTCATGATGCTTGGCGGTTCTGTTAGCTTCCATAATGCACAATCCATATTCTCTCACGTTCACTGTTCCTGTTCAGTTTAGATTCTGGAAAAATAATAACTGATCCTTTACTTGAAAAGTAGATTCATTGGATTTTTTTTTTAAATTCATTACAGAATTAAATTTGAAGTGAGTTTTAGACCCACACAAGTTTTGAAAAATAACTACGACATTCAGTTGACTGAGAATAAACATACATATTATTCTCTCTGTGCTTCCATTAAACATCCATTGTCTGTGCTTGTGTTTGAAACCAGAAGGCCAACGAAATTTTTTGTGACGTCTTCAAATGATGAGGTAAAGTGCAATTTGAGGCCTGCCAGAATATGGGCGATACTTCATATTATTTTGGTCTTTTTAACATTTTTGCTAAAAAAAGAACTTCAAACTAAACAATGGAAGGTATTTTTGTTGCGTGCCTTGCCTGGCCATGAAGGCACCAAACCTTTGATGTAAACCTTCGAGTATAAGCCCCAAAAATTGTGACAACTCAGTAACAGCCAGAGTTTATAAGCAATGAGAGCTGTCAGTCTTGTCCTCTACGCTCCCCTTCTCAGGTGATGCTGCAGACAACTTCCTAATTTAAGATGGCCACAGTTTCCCAAAAGAGTTTAATCTCTGATGACTCTGATCACTTCCTCCTACAGGTTTCTAGCTTTTTGTTGCTGATCTCTGTCCCCATTGACTTTTATTCCTTTCTTTCCTTTTAGGGTTTTTTATTTTCTTATCTTCTTAGGACCACTGGCTTAGGGAGAGAGGAGCAGCCTCTCTACTCTGTTTTGGTGAATCATGTCCAGCAGGGGTGGGTAACCTTATCCAGAAAGGGCTGCAGTGTATGTGCGTTTTCGCTGCAACTTCCTAATTGGATTACTGATTAGAGGACTGATTGGCTGAAGAGTCCTCACACCTGGGTTTGAACAGCTGACCTAAAGGTTATCCCAAAATCCTGCATACACACCGGCCCTTTCTGAATAGGATTGCCCACCCCTGACCAATAGCCTGTATGAGTCTTTGAGCAATGTTTTGAATGTTGTAAAGCCGGGATTTAATTGTAATTGACTTTTATTTGTAAAACAGGCAGAGCTTCAATTAAAAAAAAGCTCTTTTATATTAAAATAACAAATAATTAACAATTAAACTGTAAGTAGCATAGGTAACTCTAGGCTGTTGGGGGTGCAAGTTGAGAGAGCCTGACCAGTGATCATGCAGATAAATTAATTTCTTTTTAAATTAAAAAAATAAATAAATAAAGCAAGTTATTTTTATACTTGTATATGAGTAACACAGGTCACATTTTCAACATAATTTTAGCAATATAACCAATAAACCAAAAGGTGCATTCCTGTTAAATTCACCTATGATGAGCTCAGCGTTTAGAATGTGCTTTAATGAAAGTATTAAAAATACTTTTCTATTAGAAAGACCACATACTGTAACAGAAGCTAAGCAACTTTTTATTTTGTCACATTGCTTGCCAATCATTGTGGAAACATGTAAAAGGTAATGAAAAGCTATGAAAACTAAATGGAAATAATTACACATCTGCTTGAATTTTAAATAAGGATGCTTTTATGCTGATATATTAGGATATATTCTGTACATTTTAGGGGATATTTGGGGGCGTTGGCCTATGACCCTGAGCATCACATTCGGTACGGGAGCCTCTGTTCCTTATCTTTTGTAGAAAAAAGAAATTGGGAGGGTTTTTCTTAGACACCTTTATTTCTCTGAAAATTAATTTCTGTTTGTACAGTTCAGTTGTCATTTCTCTGTGTGTCTTCCTTTAAACTTTATTCTTTTTTTGTTTATACTTTGTCTGAGGCTCCTTCACTAATTTAATCCGGTTTCTTTAAGTGGCATTGTTCTATCACCCACCCACCCCCACCAGAATCCTTCCAGCTTGTACATCTCTAACAAACTTACTTTAGATGAAAAAATAACTAAACTGAGGGAAGAATTCTGCTAAAAAAAAAAAAGTAATGTTCCAATAATAAAAAACAATCCTATAATCAATTTGTGATTTCAGATTCCAGCCAAAAAAAGTGTGTATGTGGGACAATGTGTAAACCTGTGATGAAACGGAAAATATGAAATTACAGAAGGTTTAAGTGACAGACAAATACAGTAAGGTTATGCCTACAGCCTGAATCACATGACATGCATTTAATTACAGAAACGACTGGACATGCATGTAAATATAGGAAAGACCAGACTTTTTTAAAAGTAGCATAACTCAACTGCTACCCCTCAAATAAATTAGCCACATTAAATTTTAAGTTTTCAGTTGTTTTAACATAAAATTATTTGAAAGCAATCAAGCGAGTAATATGAAATATGGACTAAATGCTTGGCACCAGCTGAATGAGTTTTGTCATATTTAGTGAACACCTTAGTATTCCAGCAGGAGGGAATGTTGTCATCATAGATAATGCTTTTAATGATTTGCATACCGCATTATTCTTTAGAAGGTCTTAAAATTGATTTCCCTATATGGCATTCAGTTGATTCACAGGTTTTCCTCATTTGGGCAAGACAGTTGAAAGACTGCTGCTCTTTGTTGATCTGCCAAAATCAGTGAACAGTGCCGGGACTGATCATGCAACTATGAATGTGAAATTAACAGTACTGCTGTGACTTTGCATGTTAAGCTGCCTGACATTTAAAGGATTGTGGGTTTTCATTTGGTCCCAGTTCTTTGTGTGTGACGTTCATGTCGTCTTCTCTTTTTCCTCTAGAGATTCTAGTTTTCTCCAAAATATATATTTTTCAGGGAAACTGATGACTAAGCTGGGTTTGTGTGTACCTTGTGCATGACAGTACTTACGTCTCATCCAGGGTGGATCTTGTCTTATATCCTCTGCTGCTTACTGGACTGACTTTAACCTAATTGAAAACTAGTGGATGGGATGTTTCTATACAAAGAATATTCATTTATTTAATGATGAACCCTCTGGCTCTGAGAGTATTAACGTTAACTATTAATCTCAGCAACACCTTCTGCCTGCCCCCTGCTGCCTCTTCCTTTTTTTGTATCGTAATTTTTTTTAAAACAAGTTGTTAAATAAGAGTGAAAGACTTTCTTTTCAAAACTATTCAGTTTTTCCATAAAGCTTCATTGAGAAAGTATCTGGAAGACAAAGAGTGATACCAAGAACACAGGAAGCAGCATACAAAGAAATTCATGTGCAATTTTAAACATCCAATTGCGATTAAATTCTCTTTTATTCAGATTTGTGGGCATTATACTCGAAAGTTTACAATAGGCATGAAAATTCAAAAAGGCAAATTACATAAATAAAAAATACTGAAAAGGTTTCAATTTTGTCATTTTTTTGCAGGCAGCAAGAAGGCTCTTTGGAAAAACAAATAAGCTCAAACCATTTGGTTGAAATATTCCTTCATTTATTTTTCTGTCTCTCAGTTGTTTTATGTCCTGATGATTGTGGTTTTATTCATATTCGTTTGTTCTGCTTCTTTTGCTTTGAGAAGCATTACCCAAGCAGTAGATTGTTCTATGCATTGACTGGAGGATACTGAGCACATTCAAAGGAAATGCAACTAGTTTTGTTTAGTGTGTTTTGATTGTTTTGTCTTAACGGCATGATGTGTGTTACCATGTTCCTTTGCTTTTACATAGTGGAATGAAAAGATAGCTTCCAACATATGTGACTGTTTCCCTTTTACTAAGCAGTAATATAAACATTTGCTTCATAATCTGATAATGAGTTACTGTCCACCATGTAAGCAGCACTTCTGCTTACTTACCAGATTACCCCACGTGTCCATGTCCAATACCAATAATATTTATGTGAATCGGGGGCAAACAATTTTTTTTTTTGTTATTTGGTTTATGGTTAAAGTTTAGATAGAGAGTATTCTAGGGAATAAAGCATAGTGTAAAAGGAAAAAAAATACTGCATTCCAAATAGCTACAGTTGAGGATAGAAGGATACATACACCTTGGCTAATTTTCAGACTCCAATTCTTCCAACTTAAGTTTGTGGGCTTCCTTGCTCTGACAAGGTTTTTCAGTTCATTCCACAACATTTCAGTGGGATTCAGGTCAGGCTTTTGCGATGTCCAGTCCAATCATTTAACTTTGTTGTCTGCAGGGCATTTTGTTGCAGCTTTTATGCTTGGGATCATTGTGCTGTTGAAAGTCTCAGTTGCAACAAAGCTGTAGCTTTCAGCCTGATGTCTTGAGGTGCTGTTTCAGAATATCAAAATAATGCTCCTTCCTTATGATTCCATCTATTCTGTGAAGTACAGCAGTCCCTTTCCCAGAAAAACACTCCCACAACATGATGCTGCCTCCCTGTGCTTCACAGCTATGATGGTCCTCTTTGGATTAAGAACCTCGCCCTTCATCCTCCATACATAGTGCTGATCATTATGGCCAAACCGTCAAAATTTTGTTTAATCTGACCAGAGACCATGCCTCTGAAAGGCTCCGTCTTTGTTCTGATGATCAGCCACAAACTGTAGTCTGACTTTTTTATGTCAGTTTTGGATTAATGGCTTCTGCTTGGTCAACAACCTTTGAGGCCATGGTGATGAAGTACTCTCTTAATGGTGGATAACGAATCATTTCTTCTGATGGCTCCAACTCCTTCACAAGTTCCTTCATTGTTATCTATCTTGGTGTGCTGCTCAACCTTTCAAACCAAAGTTTGTTCAATACTGGGAATTAATTTATGCCTCCTTCCTGAATGAAGTAAAGTCTGTAGGGTCCTCAGTTCATTTGATTTCCCCATTGTCTTAACAAGAAGATAGTCAATTTAATATTATGTAAACATTTGACCCACTGTAAATCTGGCAAAATGGCTAAAAGCTTGAGTAAGTCTTCTTTACTATTATATTGAATAAAACTGTTATGGAAATGAAGTAGAAACTCTGACTTAAAACATGAGTTGTTTGTTAACATGAAACGTGAAGTTAGGAGGACTTGAGTCTGAAAGTCAAGGTGAATGTAAACTTATGACCTCAGCTGTATAACAGCAAAACAATAATATACAGTCAGTGGTTTTAGTGACTTTGTAGGAATCTACACTTTTTTAGCTCTTCAATAATATTGTGACTTAACAGAGATCACTCATACATCAGTACACAGCAACATTGACTGGCAGGACACCCTTCGTGGTCTCGGGATTGAAGGTGGTGAGATCCAGCTTTAAATACAGAATGATTCCATTTAGAATTCCATTCTCCCGTCAAGTTTTGGTCAGGCTGCACGTGCTGATACTAAGCTGGCTGTCATTGAAGAGCCAGAAATCTGACTTGGTAACAGTTCGGTCACTCGTCTTTACTGGGCATTTTGCCAGCAGGCCCAATACACACCAGAGGGAACATCTGTCATTCAACCCAGCTTCCCACATTTTCTCTCAGCTAGTTGGCCACTTCAAGGTGCTTGTCCTTTGAAAGTTAGGACTGGCTAGGGGCTTTTAGCCTCCCTGTACTTTGTGCGCACCTATGGGTGACCAGCAGCTTTGTCTGTTTTTGTTCAGCAATTTGTCAATACGTTCTCTACCCCAAGATTCTGTATTTGTTATTTTCTGTTGTACACCAATGTCGTACGCCTTCAGTCCTTCATTCTGTTGTACATCTTTATTTAATGTACATATCACTTGCACATGCAGTATGAAAATATCTGGTGTTAGCTTTTTGTTTGCATGTTTGTGTTCATTTCTCCTTTTTGATTTTTTTTTCATTTTGTCTGCTTTGTGGTTAACTGACAATGTTGTGTTTTTGTATGTATGCATGATTATTTTTTTTCCATTGTTAAGTATAGAAAGACTTAAAAGGTTGCCAAAGAAATATCTTTAATTTGTATAGCTTGAGAACAGTATCGGTAATACATAGGAAAATCCTCCATAAGTATTAATGGACATTTTAATTAATTAACAGGTAGAGAAAAGCAAACTTTTGTTATTCAAACATGAAACTGCTGCATCAGATCACATCTGAGAGCTAATCAAGTAAATATGTAATTGTAAACCTACATGTAAACAAGAACAAAATTGTATCTATATGTTATATTCCGATATAGTTGACATACACTGGGAAATAAGATAGAATTTTATTATGTAAGTCGAGTTATCTGTTTCGTCCATGTAACCTGTGAAGCCTTATCTTATGCCATCCAAACTTTTTACAGGTGAACCTTGACAAGGATCATATACTGTAACATGCTCACAGACAGTGTGCTTACAGGGCGTTATATCCTATGCTTCTTTCCTCACTCCATACCCCCGTGCCCTCTACAACCCTCCTTCAGATCCGAGTGGTGAAGGCTTTCCGTAGCTCTCTCTATGAAGACATTGAGAAGCCGGAGTCTAAGAACTCGATCCACCACTTCATGCCATACCCCGAGTTTCTCATCAACGACCTCCTCCACAACATTCCCCTGATCGATGACACGGACGCTGACGAGGAATCCGAGCTGTGCAAATACAACCATGTGCACCTGGTCCTGCGTTCGTCCCACCCCCAGCAGGAATACCCCCAGCAGTCCTCGCTGCATCCACACCCTCCCCAACTTCCTGTCTCACCAAACCAAAACAACAATGCCGTGGACAGTGGCATCTTTTTGACCCCTACAGACAATGGTAATATGACGACCTCCCATAGTCACTGCAGTGTGCTACACAGTCTGGAGACTTCACTATAACCGTTCGAAATTAGGTTGGCAGACAAGGGGGTTTACGGAACTCCCTCAGTGAACACAGGTGGGGCACCAGCATAACTTAATGTGGGTATGATGGAAGAGAGCAACATCTGTGTCCTGTCTTCTTTTGCGAATGATTTCTGCTGGAGCAACATTTCCACAAACCCCCGACATTTCCCCCCAATCCCCCAAATCCCACTGCCAACCCCTTAAATGTTGCCTTCAATCCTTCATGTCCACCTTGGGATTGTGACTTTTGTTTGCAACAGAGACTTTGACAGGGAAAGCTCAACAATGAACAATATATGCAGTTTACGAAGCAATCGACTAGTACAAACTTTGGTACTTTTCAAAGAATGACGTAGGTGGTATAGCAGAGAATATATTCATTCTGCTTTTTATTAATATCGTTCCAATTATCAATATAAATGCTACAACTACTACTACTATATGGCAGTTAACGCTTCATGTACTAGCTTTACTTAATCATATTTTAAGTTTAAGTATGTATGAATGTTTTTTCTGTACTGTCTGCCTGTTGCATTGTTATTATACTTTTAATTTTGGATTGTTTTCAACTATATGTCCCTTTTATCTCTCTGTGTGTGTATGTTTTGTCATGTACACCCTAAAAACTAAAAAAGAATAGCAAAAAACGGTAAAAATTACCAAGTTAAGCATAGTAATAAAAGTGTCTGTTAAAAAAACTGAAAAAAATATTCAACAACATTGCTTTTTTTCTGAAAAGGCATTTAGATTGATTTGTTCTGTGTCTTTATATGTAATATTATATTAAATGCTCAAAAAGTACAGTGCAACCATTCTGGATACACTGAATCATAGGTGCAATGACTGGAAGACAATCAATGTATTTGAAAAATGAATCTGCAGCAAACAAAATAAGTGTGCAAATAACCTTTTAAGAACAGAAAGCCAGCAAGAATAATTGAGCTTCTGTACTAAATAAACAGCAAGTTCATTATTATTCTTTAATTATAATAAATGCTTATAATGAAATCTTTCTTTTGAAGGTAAATATTTGGCAGCATCAACTGAGGCACCATTATTATAATAAAGATTTAATAAATAGTAAACATGCATATCAGTTTTGTGTTTGATTTGAAGAGCTAAGAAAATGCTAACGAAATAGAGAGCAAATGTCCCTCTTTTGTAAAGCATAGCCTATTGTTTACTTAATAACTTTGTAAAATATTATCAGGAACTGATAGACTGTAGGGATCAAAGTGTTTATGAAATCCAGGATATTTTAAAAAATACATTTGCATTTAAACTGACAAAAGAAGCCATATTAGCATACTTTTCCACAAAAAGTAAGAAGTTTATTTGTCATTTGTGAATTTGAAACTGTGCCCAGCCAGGTGCCATACACAGATAATGAAATGAGGACCCAGAGCAGGAAGTGCTGCTTCAACATAAGGTGAAATTTGTGATGATCCTGCAAAAATGGGTGCCAACAAAATTTCTGACTCCTAACATGGCCGCACCAGGCATTGGTATCTTTAGAGTACAAAAGAATTAGATTTTCCAGTTTTACTACTTTTTGGCAATCTGGCAGCCTCTGTTACCTCACCGAGAGGCTGGTCCTCTCCATAGACATGCAGTCTGCCTGTGCAATGGAAGGAGCAGGGCTGTCTTGCTCATTAGACCCAGAATGACCTCCTGGAGGGCATGTTTGTGTAAGTAAAGGGAGGGGGGACACCAGCAGGGACCACTGTTTTTGCTTGTGGGGAAGGACCCCTGTAGTGACCTAACTACCTCGCATGAGGGACAACACCTTTTTGTAAGCAATTAATCATCTGTCTCAAGATCTAAAGTTGTAGATAGTTTTTCAACTCCATTTAGGAGTTTTCTTTATAAAACTTGGAAACAAGAAGAAGAATCAGTTTGATACAAGTTTTTTTTTTAACTGTGTAGGTCCTTCAGTGTAACTTTTAGTTGGGAGCTTTAATATCTTATATATATTCCCCAAAAATTAGCATCATGACAAATAATGCTCTTGAATTGTGTACAAATATAATATCTATATTTACTCTCTCCACAGAAAAATGTTTGTTATTGCATTCTATAAACAATAGGTTGTTAAAGAATTCCCTCAAGATACGTTTTAGTTAATGCTAATATGAATAATCATGCACATGTGGATTTCATTGTGATATTAAATGTTCCTATTAAGTAAAGCATGTTCTAAAAAGTACTAATAGTGTTGCTAGATACAGCGAATATGCATTGTGCACACATCCCTGTCAGTTTCTATCATTCAGCATTTCCCTAGGGAACGTTATATTAGAGAATATTGGGGGGAAATTACCACACATCAGTATTGTATACTATAAATGCTTTGTTTCCTATTACATCAATGCCTCCTGTGTGTTCTCGTCATTTTATGTTTATTAAACTTTACTGACACAGATACGAAGTTAAGTAGCTTTTAACTACCCATATATCTGTGGCTGTTATTTCCGTACAGAAATATTTTGCTTGAATTTGGATGTTTGAACACTGAAGAGAATTCTATGAGTAACACGTTTTAGATATGTTTCCAAACAAATTCAGTATCAGAAAAAAACTAAATTCCTATCATGTTAATGTTGCTGTTTTGATAATTTATTAAAATAAATTTAAGTAGTGTTTGTTGGGACAGAAACCCAGGGACCCAAATCCAGTACACAGTGGTTTTATTTAGGAACCAGGCAAACAGAAATGGAATATGAAATATAAATTATTGCACATGACACCCTGGATTATTGCACATACCACTCTGGATTATTACCCAATACCCATCTCGCTGACAACGTGGCCCAGGAACTTGACTGCCCTCTGCAGGATGCTGCACATCACTGGGTTCAGCAGAAGATTCACTTACCAGATGGCCCCGAACACCAGTCGTAGATTAGCTACTGCATTACCGAAGGTGTGGGCATGGACAAGTAGGTTGTCCAAGTAGATGATGCAGCCACTCTCCAGGATTCCCTTAAATAACCGCTCAATCAACCTCTTGAAGGTCACAGGGGCATTGCAGAGCCCGAAAGGAAGAACCCAGAACTGTCACAGGCCCTGTCGCAGAGTAAAGCCTGTCTTCTCCTGCGCCTCCAGAGTCAGCACTACCTGCCAGTAAGCGCTGTGGAGGTCTAGCAAACTGAACCACTGCGAGCCAACCAAGGTTTCAAAGGCATAATCGATGCATAGCAGGGGATAACTGCATTGGGACGGCAATAGTCCACACAGAACCTGAAGTCACCTTCCTGCTTCTTGGCTAGGACAGTGGTGGTGGACTACAGACTGGAGGACAACTCAGTGACTCTGGAGGCCAGGATCTCCCGGATCTTCTACTCGCCATCAATTTTCTTATCGAGCAACTGTCAGCAGAGGCAAAGGCGGATAGGACAAGCATCAACCATGTCGATATCATAGCGAATGAGGTCAGTTTGAGTACAGTCCTCGTCCTGGACTGTAAAGATGTTGTTAAACTCCTTTACAGCTTCTGCAGTTGGGTCTTCTCCCACTCACTGAGGCCCTCACTGCTTTGCTGATAAAGGGCCTCAACTACCTCCACAGTTGCCAACACCGTCACAAGGGCAAGTCAGGAGGCTGGGGAGCAGCTCAGTGGAGGGTTAAAGGCTGGAGTCTTGGCAGGGGGTTTGGGGCTAGGGAAGCTGGCATGGTTGGTTTGCAGGTTAGTAGGCCGTGATTCTGCCAATTGGAGCCTCCACAGAAAGGCAAGTGCCTTGGTCACCAGGGCTGTCCCTAGTACCCCCCAGGGAAAGGGTGTTTTGCCAGCAGATCAAGGAATGCTTGCTGACTGGTGAGGAGATCCATGCCCTTGATGCAGTCATTCTGGGTGGGAACAAGCCAGTAATCGTGCGAGATTACAGCTGGATCTGTAGACAGCAGTTGCCCTGTATCTCTCCTGTCACCAAGTACAGCATGGCGGTGGCAGGTTCCCAACCTTGCACTATGGGTCGCTCTGCAAAAAAGACACTACCCATGACTTACGTGCACTGTCAAAGCTCTGTCAAACATTTGATGTTAGAATATATTAGTGAGAGGGCATTCAATCTGTTACTGTCCAGGTTTTTGATGGGACAAAGATGGCAACCACAGCTCCACCATACATGACTGATGTTATTTTTAGACATTCGCATACAACCTAAGCATGTATCATAACAAATAAATATTAGTTAACGCCATTTCTCCCTGATACCACCACAGTTACTGAACTGCCACCGCAGGACTCGTAGGAGGGCACAGACTGTCATAACACCTCCCTCCCTAAAAGGACTCTTTCATGGGAGATCTAAAACAAAACACAAAAGACCTCCTGCGACCACTCCAGTCATACCTCATCCTTGCTTCTTATGATGAGGGAACACACACACTGAAATCACAATGCTCTTTGAATTTGGTCTGTCCATCGTTTGTACACCTGCAGCTTCAAGCTACAGAGGGTCCGGAAGCCAGGCTGCTCCAACAGCCTTGATGACAAACACTAGACTCTGCTCTGCCAGCCACTCCATTGCTTTGGTTCAGTGTGTATTGTAGCTTCTTTAGTAATTGCTTGTATGGTATTGTTAGACCTTTCCCATTTTTATCTAATTGTTTTCTATGTTTGATCAAAACTTGGTGCAGTGTGGCTCAATGGGCAGACCCTTGGTGCCTGTGATCAGAAGGTCACTGGTTCAAGGCCAATCTTGGCACACCTGTGGGTCCTTGAACAAAGCCCTTAACCTCCAGCCCCCTGGGTGAGGCTATGGGTGGCTGCCCTTGGTGGCCAGGTTGCTCTCACCTACAGAGAGCATGCTGAGGGAGGCGTAAAGTGAATTTCCCAATTGGGATCAATAGCGTATCAGTTATTATTATGAATGGAACCACATCTCCTCTCTCAGCGTATCATGAACCTGAGTGCCTTTTTCAGCTATCCATACTGGGTCAAAGTATATAGAGAAAATAAGCCGTACCGACTCACATAGACGCTAGGATTGCACCACAAAATTAGAGTCTGAGTCAAGTCTCAAGTCTCCAACTTGGTCCCAATTTAAGACACAAAAACACAGAGGTTTGTAATTATATCTTTGTGGGGACTCTCCATTCATTTTTAGGAGGAAATCTATAATCATAACATGAAGACCTTAAGCCCTACCCAGCCCTAACCTTAACCATAAGTAACCAAACAAAATACAAGACTTTTGGCATTTTTACTTTCTTGACTGCATTCACAGATCTTCGTGGGGACCTAAAAATGGAACTTTAGCTTTGGGGGGATTACTTTTGGGGGCGGCATGGTGGTGCAGTGGTTAGCACTGCTGCCTCACACCTCTGGGACCTGGGTTCGAGTCTCCGCCTGGGTCACATGTGTGCGGAGTTTGCATGTTCTCCCCATG
>JAODJX010000109.1:22790167-22810032 GCA_026776945.1 Isichthys henryi
CCCGTAGGTGTGCATGCGTGAGTGAATGGTGTGTGAGTGTGCCCTGCGATGGGCTGGCCCCCCATCCTGGGTTGTTCTCCGCCTCGTGCCCATTGCTTCCGGGATAGGCTCCAGACCCCCCGCAACCCAGTAGGATAAGTGGTTTAGAAAATGGATGGATGGATTAATTTTGAAATCCCGTAAACCCTAAGCACGATGTTTTCGTAGAACTGAATTACGTCTGAATGCTTACAAAGACATCATTGTCAGCAGTATCTGATGAATGTAAGGAGTATAATGCTACAATTAATATATAATTAGAATAAACATCACGCATACTAAATATGAAGTCCCACAAGCAATACTAACATTTTCTGTATTTTCCCAGGAATCATCTCATTACCAACGATTTAAATCACTTAAACTATCGAAAAGATATACGATGTTTTTCATAAATGGCTTAACGATATTAAACGACAGTGAAACTAACCTTTTTTGAACTGTTAATTACAAAGTAGCGTGTGGCGTCATAATTCAAATCATCGCGCGACTGGAGGAACACGGAAGGACTGAATTTCCCGTAACACCTGCGCTATTTTCTGCGCAGTGATACTATTTGTGTGTGGATTTCGGTGTAAGATAATAGTTCTTACATTAAGTTGTTCACTACGAAGTCGGTGAATTATCTTCAGTAATCTGGTCATGATTGCTGGTAAGAGATATTGCTGTTCAAATGTATTTTTTTGCGCTTTAATCACAGAGGGAATGCATTCAGTCCCATTATGTTCGAAAGAAACCCAGCTGACATTTATACTGCCGGCGTTTCTCCAAGAGAAGACTAACTCCCAGCAGAACGACCTAGGTGGATATATGCCACTAAAGTCCGTCTAAAACCTATTTTTTCAGTTTAGTAGTGAACTCCAACTTTAAATACCAGTTTCCTTCTCAATATTTATTTTGGGCATTAAAGTGATGTGATTTGTGTGTCATTGGGTTGGGACATTTCCCCGAATGCCGAATACATATGGTTTTTGGATGAATCTGCCGCAGCTGCGGACACCTCGTTAGCGGTATAATTCATGACGGACGTTATTCAAACTTTGCAGAGACATTGTATGGGTGACGAACTGGAAATCGTCAAAGTATGAGAACGATCGTCGCAGAAGTGAAGCAGCCATACATAGTCATATCATAGAAAAGTGATTTTTTTATACGTGATATGTAACGGATTTTTTCTTCAAAATTGGAATATGTACGTTACCATTCCGACGGCATATAGTTGCTTTATTTTAGTGAACACAGTGAACGGATGATATGTACGTTAGGTATGAATCAGTAGGTGTCACTAGTGTAAAAGTTTTGAATGGCTTTGATTAATCAACCTTTTAGCGAATCAGTAAGCTGGAAAAACTCTGCTTCACCAACCAATACTAATTTTTGATTTTTAAAAAACAGATTTTGGTGAAAATATGTTGAATAAGTGTAGTCCAGTTATTGAGCTCATACCAGTACAATACCAGAAGCAAGTAGGCATTTTCAAGTGCAGCCAATCCCGGGACAGTAGTCGCGTAATAATGACGCACATTGTTGTGGTTTGTGAGTCACGCGGTGGTACCAGTATCCCAGTATCGGCGCTGCGCGTTTTTAGTCTCTGTGCTTAGAAATATGCAGCGTCGCCGCTTGAAACGGAGAAAATAACACTTGTGAGTATAGCATTATGTATGTGTGGACACTTGCATATACCATGATGCAATATAATACCACACTCTGCGTCGTCTTTGTTGAGTTGTTCCACTCCTGTTGGTATAATGAATAGTGTACTGCTGCTATCAATAATTTGTGACATAATTTGTTACAGTACTAGCAGACTACACAGTTATAGTTATCAGTGTAGGCAGTTTTACCATATAAAAATAATGATATTCTCCTGTCGTATTATCCTGAGTTATTTGATGTTAATTTCAGTGATGGTTAGAGGAACCTTGTTCAGAGGAACCTCCTGCCTAGGACCGAAATGCTGAGGATTCTTGTTCTAGCATTAGGTGAGTTATCCCGAGACCATTTAGCGTTGTTGTGTGACTATTAGTGAGAAAGTGGAGATAGGTGGTCATTTAATGACATGAAATGAATTAATCACTAATGTGGATACTGCAGTGCTGTGAACAGTAACAGAAGCATCTGCATTTTATTGTACTACAAATTCAATTTTCTGTTGGATCCACTCATATTTATTAATCCAAGCTATTAACTGCTTGTCATTATAAATAGCAACCTTAAACTGCTGTTTGAGTGTTTTTTTCCCTTATGAATATAAAAATGAGGACCTACTTAATCCTGTGTTGGTTTTCCTAGGCTGTGTTCTTGCTTTTGTGGAATTTGTTGATGTTTCCGGTAAGTAAAATATATTTGTTAAGCATACAGCGCTACCATGAGGGAACTTGGTGAATGCCTGACCATTCAACTAAGCGTTTTAAATAAATATTTTATGCAAAATGTTTATACAAAATTATCCTGCAACCATATCTCTATAAATTATTTAGTACAGGGTCGCAGTGAATCTGCAGGGAGCCTCTACCAGGAAGGAATCTGGTAGGGGACTCCAGGGCTCTGTAACACAAATTAGAGACACTAGCATACCCAGAGGAAACCCACAAGGCAAAGGGGAATGGGAAGCATTGTTTAAGCGGTGTGTTTGTTTTTGTTTTTCAAGTAGTGAAATGTTAATGAAGAATTTTTTTCTTAGTGCCGTTATTTTAGTAATTTGAAATTAACGCAAAACATTTGCAATAGCTGTAGCTGCTTTTCCTGTGGCTAATGCAGAATCAGAATAGAGTTTATTGCCAAGTATGTTCACACATACAAGGAATTTGCTTTGGTGGTTGGTGCCAGACATCGAGAAATAAAATGGGTTTTTTGTATATATACACACACACATACATAAGGGTATATTCAGGTACTAATATAAATAGATAGAAGAATGTGAAATATGATATAGCAGTGCAAATATATATATATATTTACATTTTTAAGAGAGTGCATGCTTATACTAGGATGAGGAAATAGTATTTGAGCGAGTGTTTCTTGATGAGGCGGGTTGTGGTGGGGAAGAAACTGTCCCTATGGCGTGATGTTTTGGTCCCAATGGACCGCAACCTTCTGCCAGAGGGGAGAATCCGAAGGAGTTTGTGACCAGGGTCAGAGTAATCAGCCATAATCCTTCCTGCTCTTTTCAAAGACCTGGACTCGTACAGGTCCTGTAAAGATGGAAGGTTGCAGCTGATCGTCTTCCCGGCAGAGAAGGATTGCGATAGGTGGATTTTTATGTTTACATTGTTTGTTTTTTGTTTTTTTTTTCCCCCTCAGTTGAGTAAAAAGGCACAGTAGTTGCTCAGTGTTGAAGCCATATGTCGTTAATGAGAAATTAAACTGTGGATAATACCTTCACTAGTAAGAAAAAATGAAACTGTGAGGCCCCAGTCACAGCTGATTATGGAAAAGTTCTGGGACAGATGGGTTGCATGTTCTTGGGTTCTGCATGTTGTATCCCGGCCAAATCATTATATTAAGGAAAGATTCATGGGCACCCACCCTCAAACTGTCCCTCTGGGTATTCGTTTATCACACTGTGCAGTGCTGTTTTTCTGTACCTGTCCTTCACATAATCATAGTCATTCCATTTTGATTCAACAAATTTACAAATAAGGTTTTGCATCACCGGTTTCAATTTTGAGAAATTCGGCATGTGAATTGCAAGTATCTTCCAGAGCTCAGAAAGATTTTTTACTAAAAAAAATAATGCCTATGAAATGTAATGCCTTTTATATACCGCATGTAGCAAAAAAAATGTCGTCTTATGAGCACTAACTTTTGTACTATTACTGCTGCATAGTTCAGCTATAGCTCATTGCATCGAGTACTTTTTCTTAGTGTGGATTGAAGTAACTTTTGCACAAGTTTTTTCAAGGCCAGATTTCATCGCATAATCTGATTTTTAATTTATTATTTTTTTTTTATATAATATTATGAAGAAAAAACCGTGACCGTGAGTTACGAGTCAGTTTCTTACGTGTACTGTTTGTACTATTTGTGTGTAAAACATTCACCTGTTGTTTGGTCCCCTTCGTGTGATACTGTAAGCACCCCAAAGGTATACAAGGTGTCTAAACATTTTTTGTTTTGAGACTCAAAAAAATATAGGGGTTAGGGGCAATACAGCTTAAATACAGTATTTTTAAAACACTAGAAAGTAACAGGTCAAGAAAAGGCACTACATCTCAAAGGTAAAATTAATAATAATAATAGTAATAATAATCTCTTGTCTGGAAGATATCAGTAATTCACAACAAATCAAAAATGGTTACGCAAAGGGCATTTGTTAAATTAATGAATGACCCATAATGTTTTCGAATGATACTTTGTGACAAATCTCCTGCCCCTTCTGTAGGGCATTAATAAAGCGAGATGTCCAGTGGAGAAAACAAGGAAATTCTAATTTAGAAACACTGTTTGTTTATAATTTATTTGTGGTTTAAAAGTAAGTGTAGTACTTTTTGCCTCACCATACTTTCCAGCATGTTTACTAATAGCATACATAAAACAGATTTTCCATAGTTTTGGAGGAGTGTGCTGCTTAAAAAAACATTTTTAAAAACAGTTAAGTTTGTTTTAAACAGATCTTGCTGGAAAATATTAAGTACTTTATTGTGTATATTGTGATGTACAGTGCTCAGATGATGTCTTGGGATGCTTAGTTAATTCAGTAAAAATATTGCAGATTTAGGCTGGCCCCCCGTCCTGGGTTGTTCCCTGCCTCGTGCCCGTAGCTTCCGGGATAGGCTCCGGACCCCCCCGCGACCTAGAAGGATAAGCGGTTTGGACAATGGATGGATGGAAATTCAAATTCAAGAAACTTTATTTGTCCCCGAGGGGGCAATTTAAAAGGCATAGAGGAGCAGCGCACACACATAAAAGTTGTAACAATTGCAGATTTATATTGCAAATATTGCAGATTTATAAGTTTTATGGCAAAAAATCTTTATTCTTTTGTTTACAAAAATGTGTATCAGTTTTGAATCAACTCGTAGTTTTAAGTTAAACCATTAGTAATAAATCCAGTAATAATACATTAAAATCCAAATTATTGTTCCAAAAGAGCTGTTCTGAGTTCAAATGGTCATTGACAAGCAGTTTAATTTGGTGCTTTTTAATTAGTAATACCTTTGTAATAACATGAAACGCTACATGAAACTACAATTACAATTAATAGCAAAATGGCAAGAACAGAACTGGAATGAATCAATCAAAAACGTATGACACTTAAGAAAATGTCTGTGTGGAAGATAGGGGCAGATATGTTAAACATTGCTTGTCAATGGTCTTTTGTTATGAAACCAATAAATTAGCAACATTTTTACTGAATTAAGCAAACATCCCATGACTTTTTGTGAACACTGTATATGGTGTGTTCACTCACTGGAATGATGATCATCAACAGACCATGCACACGTCAAGAGTGGTGGGAGGAAACAGCGCCTGTTCTGGCAAGGTGGAGATTTTTCTTGGACTCCAATGGGGCACTGTATGTGACCAAAGTTGGGGCCTGAATGATGCCCATGTGGTGTGCAGAGAGTTGGGCTGTGGGCCGGCCATCAACTCTCCTTCTGGCAGCATGTATGGGTCGACCAACGGAGCAATCTGGCTGAAAGGTGAGCCGTGTTCAGGTCAGGAACACAACCTGGCTCAGTGCTCCAAATTTCGGATGTGGAACTCTGCCAGCGACGGGGTCTGCATTGAGCACAACATTGCAGGGGTGCAGTGCTCAGGTGAGAATCCAAGGGTGCATTCAATATTGTGTCCTTTCTCCTATGGCTTCTTGCACAACCTTGTGTACACTGTACTTTAAAAAAGAAAAAACATGTTATATTGAATTGAAATACTGTCCTATGTCGTATTAAGTCCACTTCTCAGAAGTTGCCTTTTATGTGTGTCGGGATTGAAACCGCACATGTCTTGTCTTACAGGAACATTAAAGAGACCTACACTTTCCCTACTTTCTGCATATACTGCCTACTCTACTGGAGAAGCAGTACGTTTCAGCTGCACGGTTCCACCCAGCTACTACACTGTTTTTGACTTCCATTTGTTTAAGAGTGGTGCTGGGACACCACTAGTAACCCAGGGGACTGGAACTCCACGAACTCGGGCAGAGCTGACACTTTTTGACGTGGATGCATCCTACCAGGGCAGGTACACCTGCCTGTACACTGTGCAATCTAGAGTGGCCTTTAATTCGCCTGAAAGCAACTCCATTGACATCATTGTGTGTAAGTTCACTCCTTGTTTACTTCTGAAATTTTTGGACGGTGCGTAGTAGTAGAGAATCAGAGCGCAATTGAATTGCGCTATTTCAGTAATCTGATCCGCCATCATGGCAGATTCAGAAAACAGCTTGATTTCCAATATTTTTCAAATGTGAAATTATTTGTTAAAGTTTATGTCCACAAATGTCATAAATGTAAAATACCGTATGATGTCATATCTGCTTAGTATTGGTATTAAAAGCTGCTAGCACTTTCAGCTATATGACATGGTGTTTTTTTTTTTTCTTGATATTCAAGTGCTTTATTGTTTCAGGTGCAAAATAATGCCTGGATGTCCAACTCTGTGGTCTCTCTTGTTTTACTTTTTGTCATTCTTAGTGGACCTACACACGCCACAGATCTGGTACAACACTTCGGTGGGGGCCCCGCCTGGAGGGGTGACCCGGGGATGCACGTTGAACATCACCTGCTCTACCTCATCATGGTACCCAGGGGGCTTCTTCCAGCTCCGGCTGATCCGGTCCAATGGCACAGTGCGCCACTCTGTATCTGCCCTCAGCTCGTCCCGTACCTTTTTCTTCCCAAATGCACAGGCTCCCCTTGAGGGCTACTACCGATGCGCATATCATATTGAGATGGGGGGCCGCATGTTCATTTCGCGGGAGAGTCAGCCCTTGCCAATCTCAGTCAGAGGTGAGTTATGGCAGCCGATAGCATGCATGCAGCCGAAAGAACCAAATGAACTCCGTTATGGCTGTCAAGCAGGCACATCGATATATGCAGTCCTGGTCAGAAATATTGGTACTCCTCCACTGTAAGTACAGAATATAGAACATCTTCAGGAATATATGCAAATGAAGCAATTTTGTATAATCAGAATAATAAATGAAATGTCCAAAGTTACTGAACAACAATCTCAAAATTGTCATATAGTGAAATAAAAATATGGACATAAAATATATGCTGGACACAATTATTGGCACCCATGAATATTTGGTTGCTAAAACATTTAGCAACAGTGACAATTGAAAATTTCTTGTAGCATTTCTTGTAGCATCCTGTAGTGACAACTGAAAGCTTCTTGCATCCATTTGCTGCTACTTTCTGCCACTTTTCCATTGCTAAGTATTCAAGTTCTTTTAAATTTACAGAAGTCCTTTTTGCAATGGCAGATTTCAGCTTTCTCCAAAGCTTTTCAATGGGATTTTTGGTCAGGACTCATTGCTGACCAGTTTAAAACGGGGCTCTCCTGTGCATTCCTTTTCTTTCTCTTGTAGTTCTGGGTGTGTGCTTTGGGTATTTATAAGCTGAAAGACCCAAAACTTCAAAGGTTTTTGGGTACTGGATAACACACGTCGCTCTGAAATGTCTTGGTAGTCTATTGATTTCATTGTTCCATTGATACACTCATTACCTGCAGTACCAGAGGCAGCTAAGCAGCCCAACAACATGACAGAACCTCCATCATGTTTTACTGTAGGTACTGTAGCTCTACTTTGGTTTCTTCTGTCCACAGAACATTATCCCAGAAAGGCTGTGATTTATCTAAGAAGGTTTTTGCAAGCATAAGTCTTGGCTTTAGTCCCATTCTTTCAGTAGTGGTGTCCTCCTTGGCCTTCATCCATGGAGTCCTACTTAGGTTAGTGTGCGGCATATCGTATGGGTAGACATCATCACTCCAGGTTGCTCCAGGTCAGCCTGAAGCTCTTTAGGTGTCTTGCGTGGTACTTTTTCCACAATCTGCACCAACCTTCACAGACTTCTCTCATTGAGTTTCACCATGTCCAGAAAGCATCTTAACAGTTTTATAACTGAAACTTATTGATAACATTACAAACTGTCGAAACAGTGATTTTAAGTTCTTTGGGAATTGTTTTGTAACCTTTTGGAATTGTGTATCATTTTTTTAAATATATATATATATATATATATATATATATAAAAGCTGATGCTCTCAGACAGCTCTCTTGTCATCACCATTATGAAAAAGAAACTAGAAGCAATCATCCCCTTTTTATATAGTAAAAGTATCATTCATTGTTTAATTCAGGTCTTGTGAACTGAAGATTAAGCACAGGTGAGTCTTATTTGTTTCTTAGTTTAGTTGAGGAAATTATTTAAAATCATAAAATCCGTGCCAGTAACTGCGTCTAGTGTACATTTTATGCCTGTATTTTTTATTTCACTATACAAAACTTTTGTTGTTGTTCTTCAATAACATTGGACATTTTATTAGAAAATCTGATTATACAAAATTGGGTCACTTACTTTTATTTATGGAGATATTCTACGTTCTGTACTTACAATTGAGGGGTGCCAAAAATTCTGACCAGGACTGTAGCTACCAGCCATTGTTATCAGAAGCTAATTAATGTTTTACGTAGCATGTGTTGTTCTACCCTTCTGTTCTCAGACCCAGAGCCACTGTTAAGCCCAATGGCAGTGAGCTGGTTAGTGTCAGGTGTGACATTAATTGTGGCCATATTTATGATTCTCATCACTGCATGGCTACGGTATAAGAAGAAGAAAAAACCAGTTGAGCTGGAAAGAGACAGTAGGACATGTAAGTGTTTCTTCCAGGCTTACAGCTTTGATTCAAGATTCATTAATTGTCACATACATAGTTATACAGAGTACAGCATGTACTGAAATTCGTCCTGAACCGCTCTTTTGTAGACTGCGAAAGTTTTAAAAATCCAATTATGCTGAAGTAAAAGCTAATATGCAAGCAGAGAAGTATGTTCAAAATGAACAGTAACAGACATAAATTAGCAGCAAATGGACTTGAATTGAAAGTTTTTTTTTGTTGGACCTGTTCCTCAGAACTTGTCTGTCTTATTTTTCCGTTAGGTATAGACAACACCTATGTATCATTGCCAGTTAAGTAAAGGCAGGATCAAAGCCCAAAAAGCATGAAAGGTAGGCATGTCAAGTATGACTGTCATTGTAATGTTTCCATTTTTTTCCATTTTTCAAATACAGTAGTAATTGTGTACTATGACCTTTTTAGATTAACCAGTTATTGCTGCCACCTTCTGCAAACGTTGCTACACTGTCTGAATGAAACTACTGTGAAAAAGAGATTATTCATATGCCGTTTCACTGATTTTCATTTTTAGGTACTGTGGATGAAATACATACACAAGAAGCGCTTCGTATTCTTGAAATTGGTAGTAGCCAGTTGTCTTCTTGACTAGACATTGGGTCAGTTGGGAGAGACTCTCCACACATTGATCTTGCATAATCACCCATCGTTTTTGAATAAATGATAGAGGGTTCCATCCTGTTGTAAAATAACACTGAATGGATCATCCATATCATTGACTGCAGAATGCTGCCAACTCCAGCATCAGTGATGTCAGAACTTAAGATGTTCATTTTATGGCCACCAGGTTCTGATGAAAATCTCCCTTTTTGCTGGTCCTTGGCATATTCTTCGTCAATATTTGTCTGTCTAATTAAGAGAAAATAATGCATTTGTAGTGCATCTGTAGAACATTCAGTGCACCTTCATAATGCATTCATGGAACATTATCAAAACCTGCATATACACTGGCCCTTTACAGGTAATATTGATGACCCCTACGGTAGACAAAATGCTGAATATTTTTGTTTACATCAGTTAAGTACAATGTCAGCAGTAGCATTCATTGCTGTCGATAGGAATCTATAACATATGTACCCAAACATATTGTTTCATTGTAGTTATCCTGTTTAATTATACCTCTGTGAAATAAATGTACTGCTCAGTGTTTGTGCTGCTTGTCATAAATACTAATTTATTGTTAGTCTCATAGAATTTGGGTATGAGGATGCTTTCTTAAGCTGTTTAATGTTATCGAGCCATTGCATTGTGCTTCTATGTTGTACTTTAAGAATTTTTTTATAAAAATGTTTTCTCTACTATTTACTGTAAAGCTGTTAATGGAAGGAGTCGTTTTAATTGTATTAACTTTTAGTAAGTTTTCTCACTGCAAAGATTTCAGACATTTATTTATTTCACAAAGAATAGAAGATAACCATGAATATATCCGATACAAAAGAATACCAAAAAGAGGATAAAATGCAGTGTGGATTATGCCCCTCGTGCGAGAATTTGTTTACATTATGTATTTGTTGCTGAATGTTTATGGTTGTTCTTGTGGTTCCTCACCTTATTCAAGTGTGTGAAAAGCAATGACTAAAATAAGAGTTTTATTTGAAAAATAGTATAGCCAAATCAGTGTGGTGGGTTGTGCTTTTGACATAACTTAGCCAAGCTCGCTTACAAGAACAAGAAGTTTGCCTTTATTAATAGTGCACTGCTAGAAATACCCAACAGTGGCACAAAGAAAGTTGGCAGTTCTCACAATGATCACATTCAGTGTAACCATTATGCATTCAAAGGCATACCACAATAAAAACATTATATTCAGCACTTAGAGCACCACATGACAGCATTTACTATTAAATAATACATTTAATAATAATTACGCAGTTACATTAATTAAAGTGAATTAAAATTATTTACAATGATAGTACTGCACAAGGCATGCTAGTAAGTGAATAACTGAAGTCCTTATAGCCTGGCAACGCAGTATCAAATCCCCCCACCTGAAGTGTCAGCCGTCCCCCAAAGTCTTACACAAAGTCCTTCAAATGCACAGAAGCTGGGCCTTTGGCACACCGAAGCAGCTGAAGAACTTCCACAAGCTTCTCGGCTGTGGTCGCTTCGCTTTTGTCAGAAACCGTACTCCTTTGGCCACTTGGTAAAGTAATCCATAGCCATGAGTATGTAGCGATTCTTGGAGTCAGAACATGGAAAAGGACCCAGCATGCCCCCACCCCAGCGCTGTGTTATCTGCACCCCCACCTGATATGTCTGCAGTGGCGCTCTGGACTGGCGACTGTCCTCTCTGAGTGGTACATGCAGTGCAACATTGCTTGGTGTCCTGGCTACATTTGATCCAATGAAAGTTGCTGTGGATTTTTGCCACTCCAAAGTGCTCGCCTGCTATCACACCACCTGTAGGACCATGGGACAGAGGCTGTGGGTCACTAGCAACTGCAGCACAGGCTGGTTGCCATCCGGGGACTGCAAGCACCAGTACAGCAATCCATTGTGTTCCTTAAAGGCCCTCCACTGTGAATAGACTGCCTTGGTTTCCTGGTTGAGTGCGGAGACCTCCCTCCAATCCAACTGCCTATGGCCAGTTCCTGACTTGGGCCAGCACCCGATCACTTGCCTACTCCACCTGCAGCTGCTGGCAATTGATGGTTTCCAGTCCTGCACCAGCGGTGTCCTCCTGCGCCACCAGCACTGCACTGTGTCTAGCTGTGTCTGTCTGTGTCAAGGATGAAGGGAAGTGCTGGGGTACACCAACACTATGGCCTCTGACATTGTTGAATGTGGTGGTGCAGTCAATGGACCACTTTAAGGGTCATCCGTTTTTGGGGAGTCATTGGAGCAGCTTAGCAATGCTGTCTAAGTCCCACACAAACCACTCATAGCACGAGGAGAGACCCAAGAAACTTTGGAGCTGTGTGGCACCTTGCAGGATCGGCCAGTTCTTTACACACCCTCGCCATTTATTATGTGACCCAGGAACTACATCTTTCGGTGCAGGAGGTTGAGAAACAAGTCAGCTTTTCTGATGGCAGCAAAGACGATGCACAAGTTGTTGAAATCAAGAAGCGTGAGCCACATGGTCGTTGAGATAGAAGATTCCCAGGCTGTGGGGGACGTGAGCCAGCACTTGCTTCCAACCTCTCAGTGGTGGTGACGGCATTGCAGAGTCCGAACAGCATCGACTAGAAGTGCCACACACCCTGACAAATGGTAAACACAGTTTTGGGTCAGGCACCCAGAGTCAGTTCAACCTAACAATAGCCACTTTGGAGGTCTGAGGAGCTAAACCACAACACGGCAATGTAATCAAGCTTCTCATCTATCCATGGCAGCAGGCATGAGTCCTTACGGGTCAAAGTGCTCAGATGGCAGAAGCCCACACAAGAACGCCTTGAGTCATCCTTCTTCCTGACCAGGACTGCTGATGCAGCACAAGGACTGTCTGAAGGCCTCGCTGCCGCCATCTGCAGGACCTTCTGCTCCACTGCCTGATGCCATGTGACTGCAAGCCGATAAAGTCACAGACAGATGTGCTGGGCTTAGTGTGCCACTGCTCAGCTGTCAGTACCAAGCTTGTGGACCACCTACACCGTCTCCTGAGAACGTTTCACTGTCACACTGTCACCCTATTGCTGTGTTGATATTTGCTCCTAGGCGCAGCCCTATGATTCTGGATGAATGTGCAAAAATTCCCGCAGACACGCTCCAAAATGTTGTGGGAAGGCTTCCCAGAAAAATGGCAGCTGTTATAGTACCAAAGGCCGGGACCAACTCCATATTGAGGTCTATGGAGTTAGAATAGGATGTCATTAAAGTTCCTGTAGGTGTCATGGCCAGGTGTCCCAATACTAGTGTGTGTCTGGATTATGTTTATATTACATTGTGGGGACCAAATGTCCCCCACAATGTGATAAAAACGTGTTATTTTGACATTGTGGGGACCATTTTTCAGGTCCCCACAAAGATCCATGAATGCAATCAACAAAGTAAAAATGCCAGAATTTTCATATTATGTTTGGTTGCTTATGGGTAAGGTTAGGGCTGGGTAGGGGCTATGGTCATTATGTTTGAATTAGAGTTTTCCCCATGGAAGTGAATGGAGAGTCCCCACAAAGAAATACAGTATAATCCCATTATAGTGGACTCGCTGGTCCCAGCTGCGCGCCTTTAAGAATATGCAGAAACAGCATCGGATATAGCGGACTCGCATATAACAGAATTTCGCTGGTCCCCAGGCCGCTTTTAGCTGTAGTTTTGTTCGCTGTAACGGACTTGCAGGCTCTGTCTTCAAGGATTATTAATAGTCACGCATCTGGTCAGGTAAAGTTGGATTACTACATGTACAATATAATAATCTCTACCACAAGTGTGTCTGCTGGGGTGTGGCATGAGTAAATGGTGTCCTGTAGTTGTGTTCTGGGCGTACAGCAACTCTGGATATAACGGACTGTTTTGCCAGGTCCCTTAAAGTCCCTTATAACGGGATTGCACTGTCCTTACAAACCTGTGTGTGTATTTATGTACCTGTATATAGCAGTTTGGGGGCTGCTGCTAGCTTGCGCATCTCACAGAGCCACACATTTCTTCCACCAGGTTCGGTTGCAGTGACAGATCAAAGGGATAATCTGTGGCCAGCCCAAATCAAAATAATAAAAATGAAATATCGATTGTCTTATAGCAGAGCCATATAAGAGACACGGTTATTCAAGATGTAGAAAAAATCAAGCAACGTTAAGTGGTTGTTCTAATGAACTATTTCAGATTCAAATTAAAGCTCTACTTACTAATTATGCTGTTGTATGAAGGTCCCAATATCTGTCATGTATGACTCCCACGCAGAATGAAAGAGACAATAAAAAGTCAGCAAAAAACTGTCTGTAAATAATATATTTAATGTATTGTTCTCTCATTAAGACAATAATTAAAGTGAATAATGTGGGAAAATGACAACACAATCACAACATTCAGTTCACCTTTGAGAATCTTTGTCTGAAGTTCTGAAATAAGAAATAAAATAACACAGACACAAATGTTGTTTTGATACAGTATAGTTCATACATTTTCTGTTATTACTGGTGCTGTGACTTTGAAAAACACATTTTCATTATGTCTATTAATGCTTCGGAGGTTCCTACGTTACATGGAATTTTATTTTTTATTTATAAAAATGAAGATTGTATTCCGATCAGGCTAAGATACCCTTCAAATTTATGAGCGGTAACCAGTGTTTTATGTTTAAAGTTCAGAGAAAACCAAATCTCTGGAGCTTAACCACAAGTTTAAGTGTTTCATAATGTAGATATTTGTCATAATGTAGATACTTTGATCATAAAAAATACCGTAACACCACATAGCTTTCAGTTCTACTTAAAATGGACAATATATAATTTTTAATGGATTAAATAATGCCATTAAGCAGAATTAAAATAGGGTCGCATTTAGTTATTTAGGATTGTTCAGTTAGTCTAGGTTATTCAACAACCCTCTACAATTCTTCCAATGACATCCGATAAAAATTCGATTTCATCTCTTTGTTAGCGTGTATGTTTTAATAAATTTGACAGTGAAGTTTTAAATTTGTCATAAAAATATTATATAGCACAGTGTATGAAACAACAACCCAAGTATGAACTGAAGCCCAGATTTTACATATTTAATTCTGCAAAATGAACATTACTTCCAAATGTGCTGTATATTAAAACACTCTTCAGTGAAATTTCTGCACAATTTTAGATGCGCAATATTGCTAGCATTTGCAGCAAGCTTATCGATAAATTCTTTGTAAATTAGCTTTTAACAGCAGTGCTCTAAAACCAAGAAAAAGTAGCAGAGTATAAAATTATGGTCTGTTGAATCCCATTACCAAAAAAGTAATGGCTGAAAGCTCTTAAGAACAAAGGTGCATCTTTAGTCTCTCAGTTGATCAAATAAAGAAAGAATGATGTAGCAATGGAGGGAAGGTGGAAAAAAGCCATGTCAAGTGCTTTATGTTCATTGTGGAAACCAGTGCAGTGAAAGAAGGACTGCATAGGGCAAGACTACACTGAGAAGTGAAATGGGCTCCCAGGGATGTGATCTTCCCCCCATTTGACTACCAGGATGTATTCTCCCTTTTCTTTGAGCTGGTAGGTCACGTTGTAGATGCGATTACCCAGGTGCTTCACTATGATCTCTTCACAAGGCAGCCTGGGTCCCTCCACACCAACCAGCAGCATGTTCCTCCCTGTGCCAGGACAAAAAAGACAATAAACATTTACTATAGTCCTTTTTCAAGCATGTCATGATAAGCAGGTTCATATTTTGAACCCACGTATTACAAATGACCTTTACACCTTCATTTACCTTTGAAGAGTCAGAGAAAGCAGAGTCCAGACCACTGGAATAGTAATTTTAGCTACATACTGTACATCAGTCAACAATTTTAGCAAACATTATTTGAAATCATCTATATATTTCTGACATACACACAGCATAATACCTGCTTTGCTGCAGTCAACACTAAAGGTGTTCTTCTGGCCAACATAGGCCCTTGTTAGGCCCAAGCCCTTAGCAACCACACGACCGGCGTCTGACGGCTCTTCTTGCTGACTAGTGGTTATGCTGCGAGATACTGGATCCACTAGCACGGAGGCGGTCTCGTGCATGCTATGGCTTCTTACTAAACGAGAACCTGAGAAGAGAATTAGTTTATAAACACTAATCGTTTTGTTCACCATTAGATTTAAGGTACATGGTGGGATTGCAACATACGTTTAAATTTATAAAGTTCCCCCCACAATGCATGTTAAAAAAGGCCTGCTGCAATAACTATAGGAACAGTAGTTAAACTCCTACCAGTAATCTTTGCCTTAAAGGGACTGCCCACGATATGATAAGGGCCACCATATTTTATGGAGATCAGGTAATTTCCTGGAGCCATGGGGATGTAGGTAATTTTGTAGCCCTCAGAACATTCCTTGCAGTCCATCTTAACCTTTGAAGGGCCATCAATGGTTACAGCCAGGGCTCCAGTGCCTGCCGAGCTGGTGTTCACAATGAATTCACATGGAACCCCTAGAGAACGAAACCAGGATTCATATGCCCATATGTTCATATATACAAACAGACCTTCAAGCGTACAGAACCACTGCACTGTCCCTCTGAACTTTCTCAGTACATACAGAAACATAAACGGCACTGGTACCTGTGATGCCACCCTCAAGTCCGGCTCCATACGCAGATACCATGCCAGGGTCCCCTGCTTGACTGGTCTCACCAACCCGAATTTTGAAGGGACTCCCAGGGATGTGAGAGCCATTAAACTTCACATCAATCAGGTAAATTCCATTCTCTCTGGGAATGAACCGTACGGCGTACTTATCTGGAAGAAGAAACAACCTCCTCCGGTAACCATTTGGCAAGCATATGTCATGAACTATCCACAAATTAATAAACTTGAACTTAGTGACTGAAGAATTATTGGTAAGACGGTGCTGATTTTCAAGTTTCAGGTAAGCTTTGAGGTTCACAGGGTGCATATACCCAAAGGAGAAAGATAACCCAGAGGGCCATTTCTCCTCATTACTAGTTACCTTTGTCAATCTCAGACACAAAGCAATCTTCCAGAGCTCCAGATGGACAATGCACCTTGGCATCAATGACACCCTTGGCACCATTTAGGCTCACAGCAAAGGAGGCCGGCTGGTTCACTTTCAACCCTGACTCCTGCATGAGACAACAACTCAGATCTCACACTCTAAACAACCCCCCCACCCCCAACAGCAGGTCTGAAAACAACGATCCTGTAATAATCTCTTAGGAGTAAGTAGCCCCCATGTCCTGCTAATCTGCATTTTTATAATAAAAGTTTCAAAACACAGTAAATCAACCACAAAAATAAAAAACCATCGTAAACACAGGGAGCTTATGCAAATTCTATACATACATACAACTGGGGTGAGAATCTAATCCACAATCGAGGAGCTGCATAGTTAGTGCAATCCACCGAGGCACTATCCTACCCTGAATTTCAAATTTCCCGTTATTAACACAAGATACTGCTGTCTGTTACACACTACATCACATGGGAAAACTACTGAGGGATGCTACCAGGAAAGAATCAAAGAGACAAGACAGCCTCTTATCCTCTTTAATCTGCTAGCACTCTCATGTTTAAGAAATAACCTTACAAACCACAATATTGTGGAGACTGTTGGGGGTCTTTAGGAAGAGACATGAGAAAAACACACCGTCCTTATAGTTTATCCAAGAGCTCTCAGAGCCACCCATGAAAACAGCTACCAAAGCACACAGTCTTTGACATCTAAGGTACTTTCACTGGACTTTCTTTAATCCAATCCAATATACTACTTCCTGAGACAGCTATGATTCATCATGGCCCGACTATTTCTTCATTCCCATCCTTCTGATTTCTGATTGATTATAAATAGGAACTCTGGCCTTTCAATTCAAGCTGTTGAATTGTGGGTGGAAATGAGTTGCTCTTGGATGGACATGTGTCCATCTTTCTCAATGCCTCACCTGAAGACTGGCAACAGTTAAACAGCGGGCATCATCAGAAGGTGATGCAACGGGTACAACAAAGGGACTGTCGGGAATGTGCTCCTCGTTGAATTTTATTGACACCTCATAGTCTCCTGCAAGAGAAAACAATCAATCTGAGTGTTTTCCAGAAAGAAAGAATGAACTTTCATTAATAACTTCACTGGTATTTTTGGTACGAAATATTTTACAATGACTTTCTCCATTGATTATACATTTTAAGTTTTACCTGGCTCACGAACAATGTAGGACACTCCACTGGATCCATCCTCACGGTCAGTAAAGGTTAGTTCAGCTTTACTGGGTCCCTCCACAGCAATGGATAAGCCCCCAGCTCCAGCCTCTCTAGTCCAGATACTGAATTCCGCTGATTAAAAGTTAGACAACAACGCTCTCAACAAAGATCTTCAACCTAGTGGAATTCTTTGAAAATAGTTGAGGGTTTCCTCAGTCTGTTGACATACCCTGGATTCCAGCTTCGGCACGCTCGAGCCCTGGTCCTCCAGCTCGAACCTTGTGTGCTCCACCCTCTCCCATGGGACCCACAGTGAACTGGAAGGGGCTTCCGGGCACATGCTGGTCCTGGTATTTAACACTCACAGTGTGGGCACCCATCTCTGTGGGCACGAAGTAGATGCTGTATGTGTCGTCCTCTCCAACTTTGATATCTGCTCTGTGGCTCTTTCCAGAGGGGCTGGTCACCTGGGCTGTGATGTCTGCAATGCTGATTTCTAAATGTAAAAAGTTCAGAGGGTGCTTTAAGCTTAAAGAAAAACAAGTAAAGAAAAGAAGATCAAAAAAAGTGTCTTACAAGCTGTGGTACCTGGGATCTTGAGGCTGAGGTCACATTGGCTGCCAACACCAGTCTCAGAGGCAGCTTTCCTACACCTGGTAATGCTCTCCCGCATCCTGCCCTCCCCAGTTACCTTAACAGTGAATGCACTACCTGGGGCAAGAAAGAGGGGGTAAAGTTACTCTGAATTCTGGGCTGTGGGGAAGAAAAGCTACATTTAGGAGAGCAATGCTCATCTCAAGCCTTATCTTGATGTTGATGACCATAACGATACTATTTTGCTATCTGTCATCACTTTTCATCTGCAGTAATGGAAAGAATGTGAGTACCTGGAACATGCTGGTCTGCAAATTTGATGTTAATGATGTAGTTTCCTGGCTCAGTAGGGCAGTATGTGACTTTACAGGTTCCATCCTCCAGGTCCTCTGTCTTAATGTCCACCTTGCTGGGGCCCTCAATAGATAGACTAAGACCTCCATAACCTGGCCAGCAGAAAAACATTCAGTCCTGTGGACAATTTTGCTGGTTTTCTACTGGCATACAGGAACCAAGCCATATCCGACCCATACCCCAAAGAGAGACTAGTTACAGCATGGTTTCAGCTTGCTTTGGTTTTCCACTGCAGAACAATTAGACCTGCATTGCCAGGTTTGAAGAGCAACAGTGACGTAAAACTTAAAAATATGCTTTTTTATTGTTCACATGATATATATGCTAGAATCGGTGTGTTATAATAGTATTAAATGCTAGCAGAATTAGCTTTCTCTTGCATAAATTTGCATTATGAATCCATTCTGTTCAACTGTTCTTCAGCACTTTTTTAAGTAGGAGGTTGGAAATATAGAACATGCCCTTTTTTCCTACAAATAATCCATGCATATCGATGCAGATCACTGGTATCCCCAGGCAATCATATAGTGGTGATGCATCCAGCCCAGTTAAGTCATGTTTTGGCCCTGCTAGTACGCGGGGCTGGGTATGGTTCAGATATGGCTCACATGATTTACAATGGAAAACCGTCAGCTCGCAGTACAGTTCGCGTACAGCCCTTGGTTCTTGGTGGCAGTGGAAAAGTATCATTTTCCTTTAGTGAAATGGTATTGTTTATGACCCCAAATAATTAACCATTCCCTTGGCCTGTCTCTCATGAATGTGACTTTATTTTGTACTAATACTAGATCAGTTTCAGCTTGGAAAAGTGCTTGAGAAGTTAATCAACTTTTGCATTAAATCTGCTAAAATTTGCATAGCTACTACAAATAGTTAAAGATTTGTGCTATACTTGGATCAGTTTCCGGACTATGTGATTGGTATAGCCATTGGTCTTAAATTGTTTTCGAACCATACCTCAAATTTTGGACAAAATGTTTTTAATAATAATGAATAAATACACTGTTAGAAGATGGGAACCTGGTATAGCTTTTTCTTACCAGCATCTCGTGTGTCAATGATGAAGTCAGCAGGCTGAAAGGTGCGGCCCTCGCTCAGACCCTTCCCCGAGACATGCACCCGGCTGGCATCACCAATCTCTGATTGCTTGATCACCACAGTAATGGGGCTGCTGGGGATGTGGCGTCCATTCTTCCTGATATTTACCAGGTGCTCCCCAGTTTCCTTGGGCACA
>JAODJX010000109.1:22810132-22831719 GCA_026776945.1 Isichthys henryi
ACCAGGTGCTCCCCAGTTTCCTTGGGCACAAAAGAGACACCTTTGGGGGGGGGGGGCGGGGAGAACAGAGAGACAAGAACAATCCAGATTAAAAACAAAACAGATAATAATAATAATAATAATAATAATAAAAAATAAGCTCCCCTGCCTCGTGCCCATTGCTTTCGGGATAGGCTCCGGACCCCCCGCGACCCAGTATTAGGATAAGCAGTTTGGAAAATAAATGGATGGATGGATGGATGGATGGATGGATGGATGGATGGATGGATAAATAAGCTCCCAATGTAGCTCAGTTAAGTTGTTCTTTTGTGAGAGTCAGTCACGAGGAATGCACCAATCCGATAGCTGGATCAGGTATCGGTATCTATGGGTCTGACCTATGGGACTCACTTCAGTTCTTTATTATGGTATGTTTACATGGGAGTTATTTTGATAGCATTTGCAGAAAAAAGTGAAATTTGACAGTTCACAGTTTTTTATTTGGATACATTTGGAGGATTCGATAAGGTGTGTGTGTTTATATATATATATATATATATATATATATATATATATAGAGAGAGAGAGAGAGAGAGAGAGAGAGAGAGAGAGAGAATATGTACTTCTGTATTTGCTACATTTTGCTTTACAAAGTTAGGAAAGCAATGTTTAAGTCAAGCCTGTTTCCTCACACATAAAAGAATTACCCCATTCTCTTCCACACAGTGAGTTATACAGCTAATAATGTAAATACTGGTATCGGATTGGTATTCAGCATCTGCCGATACCCAAAGTGCAGATATTGTTATCAGTATCTGGACTGAAGAAGTCGGATCGGTGCATCCCTACCAGTGACCAGTACTTTCCTGCCTCCACCTACCCACATGCCCATTGCGCAGCATCTTAAGTAGGCAGGGCTCCTCCCGGCCAGAGGGAGCTGTCAGTGAGGCAGTCAACTGACTCAGGTCCAGTTCTCCAATGTCCAAGGGGATGTCAGCTGCAGACCCCACCTTGAGCTGTGACATCCTCATCGAGTCATCGCCTGTGAGCCGAGGGTGAGACATTCAGCAGATTCAATGGTGGATCAAGATGGACACGAATGTTAATTACAACCCCATTTTGCTTCACTTGCTAGACACTGCCCTCCATACAGCAAGGCTGAAGGGGTCACCAACCTGCGATTTTGGCTATAAAGGGGCTGCCAGGAATATGCTTCTCATTGTACTTGACCAAGATGCTGTAGTCCCCGGGCAGCACAGGCAAGTAGGATACTGTGCAGGTACCATCGTGGTGGTCAGTGCAGTTGATTTCAGCTTTAGAGGGTCCCTCAATTGCCAGGGACAGGCCACCTTAAGAGCAAAAGTGAATTGTGTAATCTTGCATTATAGTACTTAATGATCTGGTGCAAATTGTGCAAATTGTTCATAGAGATATTCGAACTTTGCAGAGAAACCAATACTGGCAACAGTGTTTGATTTAACCACATCTGTATCAATGTACTGTACTATCATCCTAATTAGCCTTAAAGTATAAGCCTTAAGTGAAAATACTATACCATCTCCAGCATCTTTGGTGTTAACTGTGAAGTCAGCAGGCTTGTTAACCACCCCATGAATCAGACCAGGGCCATAAGCAGTCACATGACCACTGTTGACATAATCCACATAGAACTGCAGTGGGCTTCCTGCGTCAATGAAATTAACTAAAGGTCACAATTTTTCATCAGCATTTATATTGTTATTTTAAAATATGCATGTAAAATATTTTACTGTAAACTCCCCCAGTCCCAGCACCGCTAAGGCGCTCACCTGGTATATGAATGCTATCGTACTTGATGTCCATCTCATGGATACCTGCCTCATTGGGAGCGAAGTTTACCGTTACGGTGCCATCTTTGTTGTCTTTGATTTCGGGTTTTGCTACCTTGCCAGAAGGCATTCGAACCTCACCTAGAAGGTAGTATAAGCAGCAGACAGCACTTACCCATCCATCTGCTAACTCCTTATCTAGGGCCACAGAGGGCTCAGAAATCATTCTCATGGGAATACACTCGACAGGATGCCAGCCCATTCTGAGATGCACACAATGGACATTTCAGAGCTACCAATTCTCCTATCTGTATATTTCTGGACTGCCAGAGGAATCCAGAGTAAAAGCATGAAATGCGCAAAGAACATGCAAATTCCGTACACAGTGAAGGGCAAGACTCAAACCCCCTACACTCTGACACCCGGGATTTCTCTAAGCAATATAAATGCATAAGTCAGTAGATAATCATCCATAAATTAAGTAGCATTTGAAGGTAGACAGTACCTGTGATCTCCCCCTTCTGGACAGAAAATGGAATTACTAGATCAACAGATCGAAGTCCTGATCCATCAAGCCCATTCAAGCCCACTGGTCTGTCTGCAGCCTGAAAGATTGACCATCTTTAAAAAGTGTTTGTCTGTTGTATGTGTAGCAGCTTAGAACTGGATGTACTGACAGTGACAATAACAAGAATGCAAAACAAAAAAGTCTGAGTGAAGCAACATGCAACACATCACCTTCCTCTGACGACATGTAAAATTATGAATGCAAGAAAAATTACAGACTTAAGATCTCATGAATAGCAAGCAGGGAAGAAGATCATAAAAGGAAAAATAATGAGACTTTTTACAGTTTATTTTTTGGATGAATGTAAAGAACGCTCGATGACCGAAGCAGGATCCCCCTTGATTAAAAGCCAAATGAAGCCCAGATTCTACTGCCAGACCAAACAGGAATCTTCCGAATGAAAGAAAAGGTACAAGTAAGTGATGCAACCAAGGTTGACTCCAATTTGATGTGTAGGCATACTGAGGGATCTGTTGCAGGAGAAGGTCAGCTTGGGCTTCTTCCAAGGCCCGAGGATCAGCATAAAGTGGTAGGTATGAGATGGAAGGAATGATGGGACAGATAGGGGCAAGTTGAACTGCTTGCAGTTGTCATGTTCACCAGAAAATTTGCCCCCAGTCCAGGATCCTTCACAGATCTTCACCTCAACCAATTCCTGGTACCATTACATAATTTTTTTAGAAGATGCTTTTATCCAAAGTGATGCACAAGAGAGAAATCAGGGTCAGCCTCACTCAAGGAATCCATCTGGGAGATCTCACAAATGTATCTGCATTCTATATGCAATACCCATTATTGGACTTGGTTAGAGCTCAGGTTTTACTTACAGTGACCTGGAAGGGGCTGTTGGGGATGAGTTCTCCTCCAAAACGGACATAAATGTTGTACTTCCCCGGCTGTGGGGCCGTGTAGAAGATGTCAAATGTGCCGTCCTCATTCTCCACCACGTTGACATCCACCTCAGCACCCTCCGGGGTGGATACGCCACATGTCACTTTGCCCTTTCCTGCAGCCTTTGCATCCACTGTGATCAGAGTCTGCTCACCAGTCTGTATATTTGGACCCATTCCTGCTCCTGCGGGACGAAATTGGATTCAAATACATTATGACTGAACAACATATAACTACCGACATTATAAGCTCCTAACATAACCATGCACCCAAATCAATGGAAGTCCATAAAATTGGAGAATGTAGCATGAACATTTTTACATTTATCTTTTGACTATTCTGATGCTCTTTGTGACATTTGTACTGTTTTTGTTTTACCACTATCCACCTACTTTGTTGTACATACAATTAATAGTTCTCCTGCTTTGCTTTTCTTCTCCAGTTTTCCTGAACAATTAAGGATCCAGTTATTATGTCTAGATCCACCAGCATACCAACAATCACAAAGACCAGGCCCCACTGGCAGACATTTCCCCCAAGCCAGATCAGGGAGTGGGGCTGCCACAGGTTAGTTGTCATAACACAACAGCAGCCTCAGTGAAGAAAAGGCATGCAGACAGGAAGTTAAACAGCCTTCCTGAATAAGTCAGCAATGTACAGCAATGTGTCACCATTTTCTGATTTTACTGGATTGTAAAATCCTGTAATTGGATCCCGGTTTTTACGATTACAGGGAACAGATCTGGTTATCATATCCCTTATGAAACAAATGACGATGTGAAACAAACATCTGACAAAAGGATTTACTCCAAAAAGCCTAAATTCAACAGTCAAAGTTTTCTGAACACTAAAACAGGGCTCTAGATGACATCTAAAATGGCTGCCAATGCACCAATTTTGTTCATACCATTAAGTACAGAGTTTCTTGGTGTAGGATCTCAGGATCAAATTTTTGCATTTTCCAAATGATGTGGCCCTGTTAGGCTGAGACCTGCGGCATGCGCTGGGGTGTTTGTAGCTGAGTGTGAACCGGCCGGGATGAGGATCAGCACCTCCAAGTCTGAGGTCATGGTTCTTAACTGGAGAAGGGTGGATTGCCCTGTCCGGGTTGGGTATGAGCTACTTCAAGTGGAAGAATTTGAGTATCTCAGGGTCTTGTTTATGAGTGAGGGAAGAAAGGAGCGGGAGGTCGACATGTGGATCACAGCAGTCTCGGCAATAATGTGAACACTGTACTGTTCTGTCGTGGGGAAGACAGAGCTGAGTCAAAAGGCAAAGTTATCGATTTACTGGTCAATCTACCTTCACCTTTGCTTATGAGTGCTTTATATAGTAACTGAAAGAATGTGATCCCTGATACAAGCAGCGGAAATGAGCTTTCTTTGCAGGGTGTCTGGGCTCAGCCTTAGAGACAGGGTGAGGAGCTCAAACATTCGGAAGGAGCTTAAAGTAGAGACACTGCTCCTCTGCATCAAATGAAGCCAGTTGAGGTAGTTTGGGCATCAGTCTAGGATGCCTCCTGGACACCTCCCTGGGGAGGTGTTTCAAGCATGTCCAACAGGGAGGAGACCCTGGGGCAGACCCAGGACATGCTTGAGAGGTAATATCTCTTGGCTGACCTGGGAAGATCTTGCTATTTTTCCGGTGGAGCTAGAGGAGGTGATTGGGGCTGGTAGTAGTCTGGGCATCCCTCATTAACTACTGCCCCCATAACCTGACACCGGATAAGCAGCAGAAAATGGATGGAGGGATGGATGGATGGATGGATGTCAATTTTTTTTTGCATCCATCCCATATATCACGCAATTGCCCCATATTGAAAGATAAAATGCTAATGCATGATTTAGCATCAATGGCTATCCTGTAGCTCAACAGATATAGCTTTGTGCTCACAACACAGAACTCACTGGACCAAATGCCACAAAGCATACATAAATTGTACTGTCAAAAAGTCAAAAAAGTAAAATACCTAAGTGAAAAATGTATGCAGCTGCATTTTTTTAAATCTTTTTTTAACTTAAGCACTTTACAGAATCAACCACCAAGGCTCTTAGATATAGAGGAATTCATTAGACTGCTGAGTAAGCGGAGTGGAGTAACCATAATCTTGGCATGATTTTTGAGCATTGAGGGTGAGATTCACAATATGATTGACTCTTCCAGGTGTGCATAAAAACTGGTGGGGTCAATTGGAAACCTTCTTAGCCCAATTATGCCAAGCAAAGTATGTTCTGCTCATTTTCAAAAAAAAAAAAGCACAGCATAGGAGGCTGAAGTTGCCAAAGAAGATTGGAGCTTGCAGACTGTACCTGTGACTTTGCACTTGCTGGCATCCCCTGTAGGCAGAGCCCTAATACGGTAAGGGGAAGCGGGGATCTCATCTGCCCCGTACTTCAGTAAGATAGTGTGGCGGCCTGTCTTCTCTGGCACATAAGAAGCTAGGTATGTTCCGTCTTGATTATCCTTGATGTTGGCCTTCGTGTGCTTCCCCTCTGGGTCCTAGCAGTATGAAACAGTCATTGTACCACAGTAATCATGAAATGCATAGAAACTTTAGCATCATGGATCCAGCCCCATAAAGTGCTACACTTACTGTGATCTCAACAGCCAACAGCCCATTGCCAGCCTCTTTGGCATCAATGGTGAACTCCACAGGAATGCTGGCTGGAACTCCAGTGGTGTTGAGGCCTGGGCCAGAGGCACGCACCTTACTGGCATCATGGGTGGGCAGCACCTTTACCTTGAATGGACTGAAATGGACGCAGGGAAAGAAGGACAGAGTCCCAAGGAGAAGCAGGTGACTGAATTTTAGCTGCTGTGCCTTTCAGTGAAGTGAACTCATAGAACATAAAACCTGTAAAAATCTACCCATCAGCATAATTATTATGAAATGCTTAAAAAAACTATGTGAAACCCACCTACAGGGGACAGGTTCATCAGCATACAGAACATTGATAGAGTAGGGTCCCTCTTTGGTTGGGACATAATTGACTGTATGAGTGTGATCTCCATTGTCCACTATGTCCACTGGTTCCACCAGCCCTGAAAGAATTTTTTGTCAAATTTTCAGATGAAAAGTATCAATCTCATAAAATTAAAAAAACAATAACAATAGAATCACAAATTATCTAAATTCAACATATTATACGAGATCTTGTGATACTAAGCATTTCACATGGACTTAACGACCTAAACAACCTGACAGGTAGATCATGCATCCATCTGACTAGTACAAACCATGCAGTTCTGTTTTCTAAAGTCTGTCTGTAAACTGTTGTACCCTTCCTGGTCCCCAAATGGGAAAACTGTTTTATAAAAATCTGTGACTACAAACTAAAAATGCAAAAACTCTTGTACTTTTGTTTGGTTACTTATGGTTATGGTTAAGGCTGGGTAGTGGTTAAGGTTGTCATGAGTGTGTGTGTGTGTGTGTGTGTGCAGGAAATTCATGTTAAAATAATGCATTAAACTATGACTAAACCTGTTTTTTATTGACTGCATCTACTGTAGATTTTGTCGACTAAATATCCTGCATTTTTCTTTGATTAAAACTAAAAAATTATGAGATGAGTAAAATATGACGAAAACTAAATTGCATTTTCGGCAAAATACTGAGACTAAAACTAAATCAAAATGCTGTAAAATGAGCACTGGGTGAGATTCCTCGCTGGTGTGAGCCAACACTGCTACCTTTGTAGCCGACATGCAACCCTTCTGTGTGTCTGTCTTTTACAGTATATGCCTTGTACTCTCACCTTTGGGTCCTTGGACTATGACCTGTAGAGGAGCAAGTCCAGCCTTGCTGGTGTCCACAGTAAAATTCTGTGGGACTTTAGCCCGAATGTTATTGCCCAGACCCTGTCCCTGACATGTAACCTTTGAAGAATTCACTGTGTCATGGACAGGTATAGAGAAAGGGCTTCCTGCAGAGGATAAGGCAGAGATGAAAAACATCCTTCAAACTGAAAAGGCATTGTTACTTAATATGCCACACTACTGTTGATATCAAACTGAAACTGGTTGTAAATATTTTGTGTCTTCCAGCATATGTGCATATGAATTGAATACGCATTGAATATGTAGCCATTTGTACTGCAATTATCTGTAACAGAATGGTGGATAAAGCCAGATTCTAACCTTAAAGTTAGAGGCTCATGTTCAAGGTTTTTACCTTATTCCATGCCAAATAAAATACAGTTTTATTAATACCAAGTGTTAAATATGTCCATATATGTTTATAGAACTCTATAAGATCATCTAAATACTGGTGTGGTTCAGCTGATGGAAGGACTTACTAACCGGTGACAGGTTGACCTCCATAAGTAACATTGAGGTTATAGGTTCCTGGAATGTAAGGAATGTACTCTATAGAACAGCTGCCATCCTTGTTGTCGATGCAGGACATCTTAGCTTCAGAGGGACCTTCCATGGCCAGGCCAAGCCCACCAGTACCGGCACCACTGAAGATGCGAAAGGGAGTTCAAGGGATTGCCTATCAACTATATACCAGCTGCACTGTAACAGCCCCAACACTCCTGCTTACCGCGTCTGCACATTGAACTGGTTGGATTTATTTGTAATCCCAGACTTGAGGCCTGGTCCATGGACTCTGACACGTGTGGGATCGCTGCCCTCTCTGACAGTTACATGAAATGGACTTTTTGGCACGGGAGCTTCATTATAGGTCACTTCCACACTGTGTGTGCCTGGGCAGACAGCGACCAATACAGAGCTGCATTATGCATGGACATGCATGCATGCATCTATAAGCAAAAAGGTTCACCAAAGTTTTACCTTCTTCACTAGGAGTATATTCCACTTTATAAGTACCGTCCCCAAGATCCTGGATAAGGGTCTCTGTGCAATTGCCCGAGGGATTTTTAATACGGGCCTTAACATGATTTCCTCCAGATCTGGTTAAACTACGAGCATCCACAGTGAAATCTGTAGTGGCTTCCCGAAAGACTCCTGCAGAAAGCACAGTACGATTTGTTTTAGCGTCTTACCCCAGGCTGAAAATAAGAAAATGGACAAATAGAACCCACCCATACCTTTTCCTTCTACTCCAGGTCCAAATACCTTAACCTGACTTGCGTCAACAGCAGGCTCCACATTGAGTCTGGAAGGGAAATTTGGTACATCCTGGCCACCATAGCGGATGGTGAATGTATAGGCACCAGGGTGGAGGGGGATGTATTTAATGGAATAGGTCCCATCACCATTGTCCTGGATGTGCACCTCTGCTTCAGTTCCATTATCAGAAATGATCTCGATGGTGAGTTCAGCAGGGCCAGCACTGGTGCAGTCCACCACAAACTGCCCCGTCTCCCCCACTTTGGCATGCTCAAGGCCAGGGCCTGAGCAATGTACCTATGGTGAACAAAAGCTTAGTGACATATCTGCAAGTGGGTCATCATTTCAGAAATGCCAAAGAAAGGCACACAGGCATGCTGGCTTTGACATTATACTCTTCTACTCTTCTACTTTCTAAGTTCTTTTGTACTACACTACTGTACAAGTCAAAAGTTTTTGCACACACTGAGATTCCCTATATTTATGTGTTACTTTATATTTACTAAAAATACACTTGGTATTCTTTGCTAACAAACAAATTTACAGTATGTTCCACATTTGAGCTCCATTATTAGCAAGAGAATATCACGTTTCATTCATCAAAGTAACAGCAGTTACAACAGCAGGGAAAATTAGAGATATTTTTTTCTAAAAGGGACATTAAATACTGCTCTGTTTCATGGGATGAAACAGTTAATTTGTGCATTTAGAGTTAAAGGACAGTCTAGAATTTAACTATGCCATCATCGCACAGGCAGTTAATAGGATGCCAGACATGCACTGTTACATGCTCTTTACATGTTATAAAGGAATCTTGTTTTATTTGACTTGTATTTTCATTTATAGCTGTTTCACTCAACTTTCCAGTTGAGAACAAGAATAAAAAATCTGCAGTTTATGAAATAAATGGAAAAGTAGTAAAAGCCAGAAGTGTTTTGACTGGTAGTGTATGCATTCTGAGTCTTACCTTCGAAGCATCGACAGGAGTGACAGCCTCCATGGGGAAAGGGCTTCCAGGAACGGAGGTCCCATCATATGTTATGTCTAGCTTGTGGGGACCAGGCGCACAGGGGACAAAACGGACCAGACTGATTTCTGGACTTGGGCCTGTCTCCACTTTGCTAGGTACAGTTCTGCCAGTGGGACCAGTGACCACAGCTCCAACTTTGCCTTGCCCCCCAACTCCTTTGGACTTGACTGCAATCCCCTGTTCCTTCCCCACCACAATCTCTGAATAATGAGAGGTAGTGGGGATGGGCCGGTCAGAAACATCACTTCATTAAAAACTGAATAGATTCCAACACATTCAAAATGTATATAAAAGATGTAATTTAAAGCACATAAAGATATCAAAACACTCATTCCAAGCACTTACTGTCTTCTAACCCAGAAACTTTGATCTTGCTGAGGTCCGTAGCAGGGGCCAGCATGACAGGGAAGGGGCTTTTGGGAATGGGATCACCTCCGTATGTTACATTTACACCCATGTTGCCCTGATGGGACAAAACACTTTTACTACTTCAAATCCTGTGTAACACCTGTCTGTATATTCCAGCTCATTCCACCTACCTGTTGCACTGGTGTGTATTTCACAGTGTGGGTGCCATCATTGTTGTTGATAACATCAAAGTCACGAACTGCCTCAGCTTGGGTGGGTCCAGTGAACTTAACGTCCAGTTTGGCCTTGCCAGCTGCCTTAGTGTTCACAGTGAAGTAGGTGGGCTTGTTCAGCTCCACACCTGCCAGGGAGAACAGGGACAACAAAGCAATTACATTTTCCAGTAACACTTTACTTAAGTCCGTGTTTTTAGTAATTCATAAATACATTAATAATGCATTATGATGATTTATAAAGCCTTATAAACATGGCCATAACTATTTATCAAAAACACAGTATATCCATGTTTATTATGCATTTCGGCTGCCTTATGAAGCTCTCATCTATAATGCACTATAGATACCTTTACAATGCAATTCAAAGCATCCTTAATGCTTATAACAACTGTCATAATGCATTATAAAGGTATCTATAGTGCATCATAGATGAAAGCTTCATAAAGCATTCAGAATGCATAATGAATGTGGCTATACTGTTACACCTTTTTCTAAATATTTATAGCCATGTTTGTACAGGTAGTGCTATATGAATGCGTCGTAATGTGTTACGGATGTGTTGATAAATTACTAAAATCCTGACCTTGAGTAAATTGTAAATTGCACATTTAGTAAATGTATATTATATATATACTATATTTAGTAAATTGTATAATTAGCGCTAAGGAATCACAACTTTTTAAATAGGGATCTGCTCCCTCACCGTTCCTTTCGAGTCCGGGTCCCTCTGCCTTAACCTTGCTGGCATCATGTGAGGGATCCACTTTGATTTTGATGGGAGTTGCTGGGACCGGCTTAAAAAAAAACAAAAACAAAAAAACATTGCTGATTAACGTTGTCACCATAAACATCATCACCCAATCACAACAAAATGTCACAGGTGGTACAGTAATACACTCTCCTCACTGCACACCTGATCAGCAAATAGAGCCATGATGGTATAGTTTCCAGCCCCTGGGGGTGTGTACTTCACAGTAAAGGTGTCGTTGCTATTTCGAATCATGTCATAATTTACGTCAGCTTCTGTAGGCCCCACCACACCTGGAGCAGACTTGATCCCAACGCTGACATCCCCTGCACAGAAGACACAGAAGTACCACTATTCTAAAGACACATATCCTTTAAATAACACATTTCATTTAAATAAATAACTTAATAAACAAATAGAATTAACTGAAAATGGCATAAACAAAAGGTATATAGAGAAAATGAGCTCAGAAGCAAAGTCACATAGGTTTGCTATTAGTACCCTGGCCGGCCTGTTTGCAGTCCACAGTGAAGTAGGTGGGCTCAAAGGCCTTCAGGCCACTCTTTGCTACCCCAGGTCCAGAGACTTTCACTTTGTCTGGCTGACATCCTGCCCCAATATTCACCTGCTCATAAAAAGTCCATCAGGAATGTTATACATTCATTTCTAATTGTGCGAACTATTGACACGTACCAACTTGAATATCAAAACAATACTGATTCCTTTTATACCAATCGATCATTTTTAAAAGTAATCCAGTCACTGACCCTGAATGGGCTGTCCGGGATGTTAACCCCTCCCCAGGACACCATTAAGGTGTGTTTAAGAGGCTTGCTGGGGGTGTAGCTGCAGCTGTATGTTCCATTCCCATTGTCTTTAACTTTCACATCCACTTGGTTGCCTTCTCCATCCTAGGAAAGTAAAGCCAAAGAAGTCATCGAATCTAAACTCAGTTTTGGGAAATGAAGTGCTGTTGATGGATGGTACCTGAGAAATTCCTCATATACCTGAGCATATATTTTCAAAGGAGCTTTGCCACCAAGCTTGGCATCCACCGTGAACTCAGTAGGCTTCTTTACAGCTAGTCCACTGCTTTGGAGACCAGGGCCATACGCCTTGACCTGAAAATCAAAGGAAACTGTCAGATACCTCCCCAGCTGTGTCGGATTGAGCGTGTGCTGTAAGAGTTTATGCAAGTGATGTTAATCAGAAGCACCTTCTCTGGGTGGAAGTCCTTCCCGGGTGAGGGCTTGATGTCAGCCATGAAGGGGCTGTGCTGGATGTCCTGGCCATCACAGAGCACATGTACTGCGTACTCGCCAGGCTCGGTTGGCCAGTACCGCACATCACATGACCCATCTCCCTTGTCGTCACACTCGATCTTGGCCTTTGAGGGGCCCTCCACAGAGAATCCTGCAACAGCACGAGATCTTTCTGAAACTTTGCTCTGAAAATTTATTATTGCTACTATAAGGACATCTTTGTTAGGATGTCTAGATGGATGCTTCTCCTACTCATTTCAGACCATATTATTATTAGTAATAGTAGTATTATTACTAATAACCCACCTAGAGTGCCAACATCTTCACCCAGAGCTTCCACCACAAAGTCTGCAGATTTTCCTATCACCCCCCCTTCTAATCCAGGGCCCCATGCTCGCACTCTTCGGGGTCCCGCTTCTGCGCCCACTTTTATCTCATAAGGGCTACAAATTAAACAAAGAGCCTCTTCTTAATTTAAGATGGATCAATTCAAGCCATAATAAAAGCATTAAGATACATATCATGACGTGAAATAGAAAATACAATGAATGTGATGATCAATAGCAAACAATCCAATACATGGATTTTATTTATTTATTTTTTATTAAGATGCAAATACAAAATATAAACACATTATATAGTGCATGCTTTTCAGTTATATGGGCACATACTTTTCCTAAGGTTTTTTTTAAAAACTGGGCTCTGTGTCATGGCCAATGTAAAAAAACCTACAAAGATTTGGTACATGCAAAATAAGTTGTGGTTGTTGCTCTCACCTGCTTGGTATGTGCTGTCCAGACCATGTAATGGTGATGCTGTAGTTTCCAGGTGTGGTGGGGTAATACTCAAAGCTGTATACCCCATCACCCAGATCTTTCCTCTTGCATGGTTCTTCTTGGCCCTCTGACAGACAGGACAGAATTTGGTAACCAAGCAACTAGAAAATTAAACATTTAACTGCTGGATCATCAAAAATTGATGATTTGACCCAAATCGCTGACTTTTTTCCACAGCATGTAAAAATGTAGCAGGTCCATACGAGGTGACACTCACTTGGCCCTTTGATGGTGACTTTCAGCTCTCCTGGACCTGCTCCCTTGGTGTACACCTTGAACTCTGCAGTTTCCTTTATTCGTAGACCCTTAGACTGCAGGCCGCGTCCCTTAGCATAGCAGAGGCTGGGATTGCAGGCTGAATTTAAAGACATGTTTGGTGTGAGAGCATGCATGACTAGTTAGTTAATGGCCATCTCAGCATCTCATTTGTGTAGAGCAGGAGTCTCCAACTCTGGTCCTGGAGAGCTACCATCCAGTAGGTTTTCTATCATACCTGGCTTCTGATGAGCCACACCTGCTCTCAGGTAAATACCAGGAACAGGTGTGGATCATCAGAAGCCAAGTGGGATAGAAAACCTACTGGACGGTAGCCCTCCAGGACCGGAGTTGAAGACCCCTGGTGTAGAGCATATGTCAAGAACACAATTTAATTTAAGTGAATTTATTGACTGACAGTATATCTAGACCTTCCTGTCACTTCAGTGTAAATACTTTCCCTTATTGTCACAGAATAACTGTGTATGTTCACCTTTTTTGTCCTTTCAAAATGCAGGAAAGGCTACAAGCACTACAAAAGTTATACCAATTATTGTGTGATTTAGCAAAGCCATCTAGGAAAAAGAACAAGTGTCTGACACCTTTTTTAAAAAAATTGTTACAAGATACAATAACGTGACAGAAGACTTTGCTGAGTATGCAAAGGAAAGAAGTACCCAAACACAGATCCAAAGAAAACAGGAAATGACATCAGAAGCCAAGTAGCAGATCCAAAGATTCAGGAAGCATCAGCAGATTAATAGGCCACCTGGCCAACAAGAGGAAACAGGAAAACCAGCCTTCAGAAAAAAGGAGCCATACAGTACTAGGAAACAGGATAATGAAAGAGAAAAAAAGCACTACTGACAGATGCAGTATAGGAAAACACCTCTAGTTAGAAGCATGAATGTAGAAGTCAAGTTATCAGTAATAATGTCTTTTAACCCACAAATTGCATTTGAATGCTTTGAATGGTGGGAAAATCAAATTTGAGATGTCTTAAAAAGCAAGGATCCCATGCTGACTACTATGCAGACACCAAGCAAGTTATGGTTCAGAACAAGTACAGTATTTCAATCTACTGACTATGAACATAAAACTAGATAAAAAGGAAGAGACTAACTAGATTTGGCCATTCTAAAAATCAAATGCACAAAAAACATTTTCTTAGAATTAACCAAAATTCTACACTTTCTTTCTTAGAATTAACCAAAATCTCCCAAATGGCTAAACTAGCCTTTAACCTCTATAAACATTCATCAGTAACTATATTAATCTATTTAAAATATTTAATAATAAAGAATACTGAAACGACTATCAAGATCCTGGTAATTGAACAGCCCCCTCCCCCCCCCCTCATTTTTCTTTATCTTCTACTTACCCCCTCCGACAGTGACACTGTAGGGGCTCTTAGGGATTTGGCTCCCAGCAAATGTGATGTGGATTGTGTGCACCCCCTCCTGGGTAGGCTTGTAAGTGCAGCGGTAGCTGTTACTCCCCCTGTCCTCAATGTGACAAGGGACTGTGTCCTTTTTGCCCTTGGGATCCAAGACCACCACCTCTGTTTTGCCCACTCCAGCTCCTGCTTACGGCGGCAAAATTATTGTGTATTTCAATTCCCTTACAACCGACTTTTCACTGCATACCAAAGGGAACCCAATGAAACTACAGCAAAGCCCAAGCATTTGTCCCATAATACAGAAGTGAACAAGACATACATTTAAATTGCCGAGTTTCAGCAGTTATCCACTGGGACCACTGATATTTAATACTATAATACAGGCTTTAGGCAAACTTACAGAAGCAAGTGCTTAGAACACAGACGCTAATCTAGAAAGAGTTGCCTTACCTGCCGTGTAGACATCAAAGTAGGTGCTTTTGTTGGCCACATTGCCTGCAGGCTCAAGCCCAGGACCCTGGGCGCTCACCTTGCTGACATCTCCCTGAGCCCTACCTACATCCACCTCAAAGGGGCTCTTAGCAATGTGCACCCCCCCAAACAGCACAGTCACCTGGTAAAAGTCATTTAGTGTCAATGATGCACAGTTAACAGATACATCAGTGTTCATGTGCAAACGGCATGTTCTGTACCTTATGCCGTCCAACAACTTTGGGAATGTAGAACACAGAGTAGGTGCGATTCTTGTCATTGTTGGGTGATACTGTAGCCTGGGAGTATACATTACATGAACTTTACTCAAACCGGACAAAGCACTTATTATAACAGATAAAGTAATTCAGACTTTTTGATCATTTCAAATCAACAAACATGCACACCTCTTCCTTGTGCCCTGCAGGGTCCTCCACATACACCAGCACTTCTCCTATCCCGGCACTGACTGTCTCCACAGTAAACACTGCCTTCTTGTTCACTGTATTCCCTGTGGGCTCTATGCCTAGATGGAAGGAATTGTCAACTCAGTGAAATGTGTCTTGCTCTTTGTGCCACTGAGTTCATCACCCCCAGTGCAATGGCAGTTAGAGAAAGGGTCACCTGGTCCATATGCACGAGCTTTTTTAGGGTTGAGCTTAGGGCGCAGGGGGGCTCCAGGCTTCAACTTTGCTTTGGGGAACTGGGACAGGTAAGTCATCACAGAGTGTTCATCCACGTTGGGGTCCACAATCTCTTCTGGGGTGATTACCTGGAGTGCACCAACACAACAGGGTTGCCATGACAGAAGTTCAATAGGAACACCAGTTGTTTGGTACCCTGATTTCACTCTAAATTTCGGTGTTTGGTTTTATCCTTAGCTTTAGTATGCCACAAGCAGGACTCAACCCGAAAATATAGACAGTCACAACATGCTAAGCTTTAAGATTCATATAAAACAGCTAAGTACCTGAGGGATTCCCAGCCAATCTTCAGCTTGTTTCATGGCCTCGCGAGCATTCTCCATAGCTCTTTTCTGGTCCCAGGAGTCCCAGTCCGGACACAGGCCTGTAGGGATGTCAGGATATCTATTTACCAATACCATGCAAATTCACCAGAACTGGAGACTGCACTTGGATCCCACTTCAACCACTAGCTTAATTCATTAAATAAATATATAAAGTCAAGAAAATGCAAATGGTTTGGTCATGGCTGCTTTCCTAATGTAGGCTTTCAGTGACTGCAATCACACCTGGGGCACAGCTGTCAACAAGAGCACCCAAGGCCTTGCCCGACTGCCAGTCCTTGCTGAAGTTGACAATGGGTAACTCAGGCAGCTTGTTCTGGATCCAGCCCAGAAGCCTCTGCTTGGGAGTCTTCGATTTGGCTTCTTCGTCTTCCTCCTCCTCATCCCACATAGGCATTGAGATGGAGTAGTGTAGAATTAATGTCCATATCAGCCCCAGAATCAGCTTCAGATTCCCGTCCACAATGGCCTTGGAGTCTGCACAGGAACAGAAACATGGAGTGCTCCATTTTTAGTATTACTCAGTTGCTCCTAAGTGAAGCAGGAAATGATTAAAAAGATAGTAATAGAAACATGGAAAAGGACAGATGGAAGTAAACAATATAAATGCAACTTCTGATTGTTGAGGAGGTGGATCCAAGCAACTACTGGAAGTAGTACTAGGACATCTGATTTGTCGGTCCCGCCTCCTTTAGTTGCTCAGACCCACCTCCTCTAAAATTTGATTGGTTATCTGTAGAACAATCAGTTTTCGTTCTGCCCTCAGAACATTTTTGTGTAAGTAAAACTCCCATGAGCCCAAAATTTGGAAAAATGTCTACGATGCCTAAGGTGGGTTATTTAATGCTAGATATAAATAGTGCTTCAGTTTCAATCAGCAATATACATCTGGGATGTACGCTTTCTTTGCTCCCATAAAAAAAAAAAAAAAAATCAATGCTGCCAAGCGGACCAATCACAGTTCTTGTGGTATGTGTCACCGCAACATGTACTGTAGTACATTTCTGGGGAGGTGCATGGCAGGCTATGGTACAGCATCGATTTGACCCAGAAGTATAAATCAGCCTTAAAGGGGCAGTTCACCCTTAAACTGAAAAAAATATATATGTTTTAGAGAAGCTTCAGTGCCATCTATCCATCTAGATGGATAGGCAGATGCCTAGTTTTGGAAATATCAGCTGTAGCAATGTCAGCCTTCTCTGAAATATAATGGCATTCTTTCAATGGTGGTTAAAATGTCAAAAAAAAAAAACATTTGACAAATTCAACAGCAATGTCTCTTACCAGAAATCAGTTAATTCTTGACTGTTTTACTTGTAGTATACCAAATCCTTGCCCACAAAACAACAAAAAAATATTCGCAAATGAATGATTTTATCTTGCCTGTTGCTGACCTCAGGTTTTAAATGGTCAAACATGGTTAATAGCTCTCATTTTCAGACATACTCAGACACACACACATAGGCACTATATGGACAAAAGTATTTGGCCACCTGTCCATTACACCTACAGGAACTTTGGCACCCCATTCTAAATCCACAGGCATCAATATACTGTAGAGTTGGTCCTGCCTATACAGCAATAGCAGTTGCCACTCTTTTGGGAAGGTTTCCCACAAGATTTTGGAGTGAGTCTATGGGAATTTTTACCCATTCATCATTTGTTAGGTCAGGCACTGATGTTGAACGTGAAGACCTGGGTCACAATCTCCATTCTAGCTCATCCCAAAGGTGTTAAATGGGGTTGAGGTCAGAGCTCTGTGAAAACTAGTCAAATTTTTCCACACCAAACTCACCTAACCCTGTCTCTATGCAGCTTGCTTTGTGCACTGGGGCACAGTCATGCTAGAACAGAAAAGGACCTTCCCCAAACTGTTCCTGCAAAGTAGGAAGATGTCTTGACACGCTGAAGCATTAAGAGTTCCCTTCACAGTAACTAAGGTGCCTAAACCAAACCCTGAAAAACAACCCCATAACATTATCCCTCCTCCACCAAACTTTACATTTGGCACAATGCAGTCAGGCAGGTAATGTTCTCCCGGCATTGGCGAAACCCAGACTCATCCATTAGACTTCCAGACAGAGAAGTGTGACTTGTCACTATACAGTACATAACACATTTCCACTGCTCCAGAGTCCAGTGGCAGGGTCCTTTACACCACTCCACCCAACACATAGCATTGTACTTGGTGATGTGAGGGTAGCATGCAGCTACTCAGTGATGGAAGCCGATTCCATTAAGCAGTCTTTGTGCTGGGGTTAATGGCATAGGAATCTCAAACCCCATAGTTACTCTATCAACAGCGTTTGTAACTTTTACGCATTATGCTCCTCAGAACTTGGTGACCCTGCTCTGTTACTTTACGTGGTCTTGCCACTTCATTTCAGTTTCTGTTGTTTCTACACAACTCCACTTTGCAATAATTCCACTTATTATTACAAGCGTACCTTACACAGTATCCCCACCTCTCCAAAAAAAGTAACATGATTAAATCCTCCCACTATAAATTCCACTGAGTTCCTCACGATATATTTCACTGGACTGGCTACCGGACTGCAACGGATAAAATTTGCTGAATGGGGAAGTTAAAGACCCAAAATGAATATAAACTTCTACAGTACCCTACAGTATTGGGATCACTGACCTGTACAATGTTCCTGGAAAGTCTGCAAAATGATCCACAGAATAATTTAGATGTCAGATGGCTATAATCACTAGATGACAGCTGCCAGTTCCATTTTTATGTGCGGCTGCTGTCTGTCTTGCAGTTCTTAGGTGTAGTTTTTAGGTGTAGATTTTCATCCATATAGTCTTTTTCTGAAGTGACAATAAGATTCATCAAAGACTAAATAGAGTAAATATAGTAAATAAACATAACAATATACATACTGTATATACAGTATAAATATATAGTAATAATACTGTATAGTAACAGATTGATCGTGTTCACTGTTCACAAGAATAAGCCTCTTTGCTGTCACTAAGCGCTGATGCTTCAGGTTTGGTCTGATTTGTCTTAAAACTCAAACAGATCTTCACTCATATAATGTGCCTGAAAAATTTGGAAAAAGAAATTTTGAGTTATCATGCTGACAATGTCAAATGTCTGACCTGACCTTCTCTTAGGTATCACTGTGCGGCATTCCTTCAGTTGTGGTGAAATTTGTCTCAGAATTATTTGATCAGGTTCACTCAACCTTACATGCCTGCAAAAATTTTAAAAGATCTGCCAAATACTTTTTGAGTTATCACACTAATGGTATCAAATACATGAAACTGCCTTTTTTTGCTATCACAATGCGGCACTGCCTCAATTTAGGGGATAAATACTTTTACTGTTACTGTTTTCACAAGACTGACTATCTTCTACGGCTGTTGTTATCTTTCTGTGCTGTCACACAGCATTGCTGCTTCATTTTTGTAACAATTTGTCTGAAAATAAAGCCAGGTGTAAATCTTTGTCCGTGCCATTTTTTTGTGAAACAGTAATAAGATCCATCAAGTAGCTTTTGACTTGTCACATTTTCAAGATCAAATGTCATCTGCTTTCACCCTTCCCTTTGCAGACACTAAGTAGCATCGCTTCAAATTTGGGGCGATCTGTCTCAAAATTAAATCAGCCCCAGTTCCTTATCCATAAAATGTTTGCGCAAAGTTGTGCAAATGGTTTTTGAACAGGGTTGTGGAACTCCAGTTCTGAAGGGCCAGAGCCCTGCACATTTTTGGGTTTCCCCTCACCTGACTGAACTCCTTGCATCTCCTTGTGCTAATTACCACACAGTTGGTGAGCTGAATTATTTGTGGTGGGACAAGGAAAGAACTAAAGCTATACAGGGTTCCGGCCCTACAGGACTGCAGTTTGATACCCCTGTTTTTGATCGCCTTCACAAGCAACATGTCTGCAAATAGTCCAACAAATACAAAGTGCTGATATATGGTTATTTATGTGATATAAAACAGCAAATACATCATCATGGAAAAAATTTGAGCAATCCAACAGCATTTTTTCCAGGCTACAAACATGGAAGAGGAGCACTGAGAAAAATAACACAAGTCTGGTCTGCACATAAACTGTTATCAACACTTGAAGAATTTATATACAAACTTCCAGAGAGTACATGCCAGTTGTGCGAAAACCAGGACAGGAAAAGATCTAGGAAGTGGGAGGGAGCAGTTCAACATCCCATGTGTGATGTTGTGGAAGTAAAATCGAACATTGGTAGCCCGGGAGGGAGGCATATTGGGTCTGTTATGTCTTAGGCCTTAGGCAAGAAGAGATTGTTTTGAATACTGTGTGACCTCACTTCGCGATAGCTGCCTGCACTAAGTTCCGCAGACCCTGAAGAGAGATCAGACCTTGGAGAGGCAGACAGAGGAACAAAAAGGGGGGAGAAACCACCTGCAGGAAGAGATTCAAAGCTGCCCCAACTGGTGCACAGCGAGTTATAACTTTATAAAATAGTTGCAGCAGACATGTTATATAGTATGTTACGCGGTAGTGCAAATGTATAAGTAATCATGTTAATCATACTAATCATATGATATGTAACTATGTATTCACAGTGATTCAATGACAATACGTCAATGTGTTAATCATTAATCAATGGAACACCCAAACATTAATAGTGATTCAATGTCATATGATCAATATCTATATACATATCTCAAGTAGAGTCTAGAAGCCGAGACAGATTCCGGTAAATTGAGCAAGATGGGTGGATTTTACCTTGCTACCAAGGTGAACCAATAGAGCAGGAGAATTGTGTTTGTTATACGTTTGAGCTCGGTTTGTTGGTGTTTTGTGACCAATCAGGGCTTAGAAGTCCTTATTTGGAATTGGGAGTTATGGTTTATCAACTGGTTGCTCTGTGTGCTCCGTGTAACTTGGTACCAGAGTGTGACGGGAGCGCTTTGCTGAATTGCTGGAATAAAAGAGATTTTCTTTACTCACCAAACTGAGAGGTCCAGACTTTTATTCTAAGTGATTCTCTGTGTTATCAAAGAGGTTGATTTATAATTTTTCTACCACAATGTCTGATTTATTCACTTATCTGGCAACTTAAAATTCATAAATGTAAAAAATCAAGATAAAACCCTGACCTCAGATCTGTGAAGGATTACATCCTTTAAGCAAGGCAGACATATAAAGATCCTTATTCTTATATCTACTGGTGGCCACACTCATGAAATCATCATGAAATTTATTAGAAATGAAAGTTCAAAAATAAGAGAACGATTATCTGCTTGGAAAAGATTAAAGCAGCCAGCAAAATGTCAAGCTAACAGAATTTTAATTCTAATTCTCATGGGCACAGGGTCAAATTAAAAGCAAATATCTACAACTCACTCAGACCATGGGACACCTTTCCAAGAAAAACTTTCTGGAGCGAGTTTTGGAAATTAAACAAAAAATGTCTTTCTTGAACTACATGAGGACTGAGTGAGTTTTGGTTCCCTGTATTGTGACATACAATGTGGAAGGCAGATTTTAGGTCATTAATGATCTCATCTGCAGTGGTTAGCACTGTTGCCTCACACCTCTGGGACCCGGGTTCGAGTCTCCGTATGGGTCACATGTGTGCGGAGTTTGCATGTTCTCCCCATGTCATCGTGGGGTTTCCTCCAGGTACTCCAGTTTCCCCCCACAGTCCAAAAA